>JALMGJ010000002.1:195825053-196010053 GCA_023362775.1 Charina bottae | reverse complement strand
AAACCCATTGGAGGTCGTCCTGGACTCGTTAATGTTAGATTGGACTTTGTACTTGCTATTACAGGAGTAGCAGCACCAGATGTAGCACGGATGAGATCCTTGTCTCGATTGTTTCTTAACATGGGCATATGAAGTCGGGGATTGGGGTTAGCACTGTGGCGGTTGCGACTTCTAAGTGAACTGAAGACCATGTTACAACCTTCAATAGTACATCGATGTTTGATCTTAAGATGGACTGCATTGTAGTGGATTTTTAGGGTCCCCTTGTCATAAAAGGTTTTCCCACATGCATTGCAAAATACTCTCCCTTTCCGTGATGCTGATCCCATCCTTCTCATTCTGTGAATTCTGAAAGAGCTTTTTGTATGTTCGGGTTTGGATAAATCATTGACTGGGATAGAAGTCTGAACAGGGGAAACTGAAGTTGGCTCAGTTTTGGGCTCTACATTTGTGATGCTGGTCAAGACATTCCTGCTGGAGGTCTGCTCGTTCTTGAAAGGTGCTGGGGAAACTTCAGATTCACTGCTTTCATTATATTCATTCTGAGTTGAAAGACTTGGCTCACGCAGTCTCAGTGTTGACTGTTCCAGCAGGAGCCCATTCGGAGGCAAGCCCAGTAGAGGAGCAGAGACTGGATTTATGTATTGAAATGGTAGCAGGAATGCTAGGCTGTTTGGGATGTTTTCAAAATGATGAATGCTGGAAGGGTTGCTGTTCTCCAAGTGAGCAAGGAGACTTGGGCTCCTGGTTCGATTATTGCTTTCAATAAAAGTCCGAATGTCTGAGTCTGTCTTTGAAGATGGAACAGCGACTGCCTGCCCTTCTTTTTCTTGAATTGCCATCAGCTCCACAATGGATTTGGTTTCTCCAAACCTCAAAAACTGCTGAAGGGTAATAATCTCTTCTTCCCTGGACATGATGGCCCAGCGGTCCAGCACTTTGCCTGCAGCATCCTAGAGGCCATATCAAAGAAACAACAAAGACAAACACAAAAGAAGAAAACCTTATTGATTCTGCATAATTATCGATTTCGATTGAAAGTGCTGTGCTGACTGCTCATCAAACACTAAGCTCTGAATACTACATGCAAACACTTTGTTGAAAGCAAACTTTACTACCATGCAAACATAATAATTGGAGTCAAAGAAACATAGTGGTTTAATCATGTCAGAACAAACACTAGTGTAAACCACTGGTTTTGTGAACAAAGCTACCTTCAATAATGTCCTTTGTGAACTAAACTAAAGATCTTTTTTAAACAATAAAGGTCTATATACCATACAATTAACATTCATTCAAATGGGATATGAACTCTCACTGTACATTGCACCAAAAATACCAAAGGCTGCACCTTCAGTCATTGTTAAACAGTGTCACTACAGGAAATATTTGAAATATACATTTAGTAGCATACAATATGCTTCTTGGATAATACCGGAATGCAATTCTAAAGGGTTGTTTTTTAAACAAATTAATAAATATAATACGTAGCTAGACATTATAACTGAGATGGAAATTTAAAAAGGCAACATAAAATATTAAGAAAACCTTTAAGTACATTTTTTCCTCCTCCGAAGGAACATTTAAAATTTAATTTTATATTAACCAAAAAAAGAAAAAAAAACTAGGCAAATCCCACTGTTTCGATTCGTGGAAATGCTGTTACTGTGTAATCAGAGTTTGGTTAGAGTGAAAATATGGTGGCTTTTTGCCATTTTTAATAAATAAAAGTAGCAAGCATTTTTAAAAGTAAACATCTGATCATTGCAGATACCATAAATGTGTAAAAATGTGTTTTAATATTACCTTTTGATAGCAAGGGAAAAGTCCAGGGAGAATACACATCAGTAATCACCAGTCTATCTGTTGTTAAATATACATTAAAAAGCATTTCACACTTTCATTTTTGCTAGTAAGTATGAGATTTGCCTCGAGGTAGAACTTAAAAATTCTGCACTGTAATATCAGACCATCCTCTATAACAGCATGTATGTGTGTAAGCAAAAGACTGTTTAGATAATAAATATATTGTTTCTTTGGCAATTTTTCTAGTTAAGTTCATGCCAGCCACATTGCCAACCTTTATAATTTGCCAGCAAACCCTTTTCCTGAGCGTGAAGCAGCCAATGGGTTAGTGGCTCCTACTGAGATGACTCTCTAGTTCAGCCTCCTCATTGGTTGTTTTGGTCTCTAAGTAGACCAAAAAAAAGTGCAGAAAGATCCATAAGCTGCTACTCTCTAGAAAACCATACAAAACAAGTGAGCAGAATATTAGGAGACACCAAATGGAAATGAATGCATAAATAGCAGAGAGTTTTTCATTTCTTCAAGGGGACAACATTACAGTAAAAAATGTAGCAGAAGTACATTCAAGGAAGGTAACTCTATTAATGCCTACTAGCCCGGAGAGCTACATAAATGGAAATGTCATGCACAGAAGCATTTTGTACCTTTATACCTATATGTAAGCTTCACAAAGATACCAAACTGGCCAGTTACTAAAAGAAGAACGGCCGTTGGTCTGATCCAGCAGAGCTCTATTTAAATTCCTGCGCTAGTTATGTTCTTACACCAATTTTGAAACCCAATTCAGGGAACAAAGAAATTCTAAGATATTGCTTAAAGGTAAAGGTTCCCCCCGCACATTTCTGCAGTCGTGTCCGACTCTAGGGGCCGGTGCTCATCTCCGTTTGTTAGCTGAAGAGCCAGCGTTGTCCAAAGACGCTTCCATGGTCATGTGGCCGGCATGACACGCGCGGAACGCTGTTACCTTCCCAAAGAAGTGGTCCCTATTCATCTACTTGCATTTGCGTGCTTTCAAATTGCTAGGTTGGCAAGAGCTGGGGCGAGTGTGGGAGCTCACTCCGTCAGGCGGGGCTAGGGATTTGAACCTCCAAACTTGCGATCTTCAGATCGACAAGCCTGGCGTCTTACCCGCTGAGCCACCACGCCCCTTCAAGATCTTGCTTAGATGTGGCTTATTTTGGATTTCAGAATTAAGAAAAATTACTTGCAGGTAAGCTCCACTAAAATGAATATATTTCACAGAAATGGTGCTTATTTATCTCTCCCACTCTTTGGCCCAACCTTCCCTGAAGGAATTCATGCAAAGAACATTGGGCTAGAAAGGGACATCCACATTGTCATTTCATTGTAACATTTTTCATATGTCCTACCCCAGAGCTATTTCTCAGGGGAGGAAAAACATTTTGCTGGAATTATTCTTCAGAACTATAGGAAAGGCTATAAAGCCTACCCACTGCTCCAGGATCGTATCAGTCGTTGCACTTGACTTGTAGACACAGCATAGCCTAGGCAAGCATTTTCCCTAGCATGTGCAGCTTCAGTGGGAGCAATATGTGTGAGTGACAGACAGGTTCTTAGCTGGCAGGGGGACACTGTGAACCATGGAAGGTAGACAAAGCCTTCAAGAAGAACAGAACAGCAAAGTGACAATTGAGATAGAAATTAGAAGTTGGTATGTACTGTATATGGGCTTTTTTTGCAAGTCAACTGGCAGAGAACTTGGATATGCCGCCTTGCCTGGGATGGGGGAGGTAATAGTTCCTCCTGGGGGTGGCTGGCCCCATAATGTCCTCCTTTTATATACGATTTTACCATTTCTTGGATTTTTATCTATTATTTATTATATTGTTTTAGGTGTAACTTATGTTTATAGGTTTTTTGTTGATTTTTGATATTTTGTAAACCGCCCAGAGTCCCCCGTTGGGGGAGATGGGCAGTGATAAATTTGAATAATAAATAAATAAGTAAGTAAGTAAGTAAGTGAATGAATGAATAAATGAATAAATGAATAAATGAATAAATAAATAAATAAATAAATAAATAAATAATGAGGTTTACATTTTTGGTTCTAGCTACTAGTACCCCTTTGTTGGTTGGAGGGAAATTTTGGTTATTTCTTGCCTAGATGTCCCCCAAAGCCTGAAAGTAGATACGTAAATAAGCAATGAGCAGGAGTTGGATGTAGCATGAACTGAAAATATGAGTCCTGTTAACCCTCTTGATAATCTGTACTGAGATATAATGAACACATGGAGGAGAGGTGGATCTTGTTCCCAAGGTTCCATATAGTCTTTACACTGACAACTCCTCATATATTTGGCTTTCCTATACGGTGAGAGTAATCTTCATATGCAGATAAACTGTGACAACTTCCTATTTGTGCCCGTCCAACACCCTTAGAACACACTTGAAATTCAGCATGGAAACTGAAAGCAGTAAACATTTTGGTGATGCAATTTTGGCTTGTTTTTTAGGTTGGGGAGTGACTTTTGGGTGGAAACAGAAGCATTTTGCCTTGGGAGATCTCCTTTTTAAAAATCCACCCAGGAGGAGGAGGAAGAGGAGGAACAACTACTTTACATAAGATTTGGGACAAGTCTTTCAAATTTGCTATGTTTGTGGTACAGTGAATTTCAGTCTGGTTCAAGTATCCATGGGATTGAAGCCTAAGCTATCCCCATTGGTCGATGAACATCGATATGGCAAGATCATGGAGCTCCTTGTGAAGTCTTTATGTCCAGAGGAGAGTTAGCTTGCACTTTCAACCTATTCAGAGTTTCTTCCCAATTTTCTATACTTTGACTATTTACCTGAAACCATTAAAAGGCTGAACTTGTTTCAAAGAAATCACAATGTTATAAAAATAAGTTGATCATACATGTAAAACTGGATATTGATGAATAAATAGATATACAACAAATACTTAAGCCAGATATTTTTTTAAAAAAATCAACCAAGTAATTCATGCTATGTTATTTAATATTTATCCAAATCAAGTATACAATAGCTCTTTAAAAAGCAATTATCAAAAAAATGATTGAAAAAACAGAAAAAAACTAGACCTGCCACTGAACTTTATTCTGAAGTACACATTTCAGTGAGGTGGTGGCTTTTTCTGTACTTTTCGTCAGTTGTATCTTTTTTTGTTCCTATCACATTAAACAAAATTAGGTCAGGACAAATGTGTTTTATGTAATACTGTGCATATGTGCTGTGTTATAATCAAAGCCATATTCACATAATACTAACTGAATGAAAATTAGTAATGCATTATCATTTAGAACTAGGTAAGAAGAAAACCATTCAACATCACAGTGATCCAAGTCTATGCCCCAACCACTGATGCCGAAGAAGCTGAAGTTGACCGGTTCTATGAAGACCTACAACACCTTCTAGAACTAACACCAAAAAAAGATGTCCTTTTCATCATGGGGGACTGGAATGCTAAAGTAGGAAGTCAAGAAATAACCGGAATAACAGGCAAGTTCGGCCTCGGAGTACAAAATGAAGCAGGGCAAAGGCTAACAGAGTTTTGTCAAGAGAACACGCTGGTCATAGCAAACTTAGGAAGCATTACTAACAACAAAGCTAGCGGAGAAGACAGTATCCCAGCTGAGCTATTTAAAATCCTAAAAGATGATGCTGTTAAAAGTGCTGCACTCAATATGCCAACAAATTTGGAAAACTCAACAGTGGCCACAGGATTGGAAAAGGTCAGTTTACATTCCAATTCCAAAGAAAGGCAATGCCAAAGAATGCTGAAACTACCGTACAATTGCGCTCATTTCACATGTTAGCAAGGTTATGCTCAAAATCCTACAAGCTAGGCTTCAGCAGTATGTGAACCGAGAACTACCAGAAGTGCAATCTGGGTTTCGAAGAGGCAGAGGAACTAGAGATCAGATTGCCAACATTCGCTGGATCATGGAAAAAGCAAGAGAGTTCCAGAAAAACATCTACTTCTGCTTCATTGACTACGCTAAAGCCTTTGATTGTGTGGATCACAACAAACTGTGGCAAAGTCTTAAAGAGATGGGAGTACCAGACCACCTTACCTGTCTCCTGAGAAACCTGTATGTGGGTCAAGAAGCAACAGTTAGAACCGGACATGGAACAACCGACTGGTTCAAAATCGGGAAAGGAGTACGACAAGGCTGTATATTATCACCCTGTTTATTTAACTTATATGCAGAGTACATCATGAGAAAGGCCGGGCTGGATGAATCACAAGCCGGAGTTAAGATTGCCGGGAGAAATATCAACAGCCTCAGATATGCAGACGATACCACCCTAATGGCAGAAAGTGAAGAGGAACTAAAGAGCCTCTTGATGAGGGTGAAAGAGGAGAGTGCAAAAGCTGGCTTGAAACTCAACATTAAAAAAAACCAGATCATAGCATCTGGTCCCATCACTTCCTGGCAAATAGAAGGGGAAGAAATGGAAGCAGTGACAGATTTTATTTTCTTGGGCTCCAAGATCGCCGCAGACGGTGACTGCAGCCATGAAATTAAAAGACGCTTGCTCTTTGGGAGGAAAGCTATGGCAAACCTAGACAGCATATTAAAAAGCAGAGACATCACCTTGCCGACAAAGGTCCGTATAGTTAAAGCTATGGTTTTTCCAGTAGTAATGTATGGCTGTGAGAGTTGGACCATAAGGAAGGCTGAGCGCCGAAGAATTGATGCTTTCGAGCTGTGGTGCTGGAGAAGACTCTTGAGAGTCCCTTGGACTGCAAGGAGGTCAAACCAGTCAATCCTAAAGGAAATCAACCTTGACTGCTCATTGGAAGGACAGATGCTGAAGCTGAAACTCAAATACTTTGGCCACCTAATGCGAAGAGAGGACTCACTGGAAAAGACCCTGATGCTGGGAAAGACTGAGGGCAAAAGGAGAAGGGGACGGCAGAGGATGAGATGGTTAGATAGCATCACCGATGTAATGAACATGAATTTGAGTAAACTCCGAGAGACAGTGGAGGACAGGAAGGCCTGGCGTGCTATGGTCCATGAGGTCACGAAGAGTCAGACACGACTAAACGACTGAACAACAACAACAACAACAAAGAAGAAATAGGAATATTTTAAGATTAAAAGTTATATGGAACCAAGACAAGCATCCCATTTGGAGTTTGTTACAAACTAGCTTGAGATTCCTTGGTGTATTGTAATACTCATCTTGAGGCGCATATCATTTCTTCCATGTCACTGGTTTTGGCTTCTCCCATGACTTTCCCCAATGACATTAAGTTTTTATCAACATTTACTTCTTTCATTACAAAAGATTCCAATTTATATTATTTCAGTCAACTCATGACTGAATAGATAATCCCCTTGTGACTATACAGACAGGAAATTCAAGGAGTGTCCATGCTGAGAAAGTCCATAAGATCCACGTGCCGTACATCTGCAGCAGATGATTCTGCTTCTGGTGGTCTAAAGTGACATACTAGTTGCTCCATTTCTACACAATAGCTGCTGCATTCCAATTTCAGAGAAAAAGAAAAACGTCTAATCTAAACCAAGTAAGATTAACATCACACAATACACAATTTATAGCTTTAAATTATTCTTTCACCCACATATTATTTCTTTCTCTATAATAACATAAATAAAAAAATAGATCTACACACACACACACACACACACACACACACACACACACACAGAGTGTATTTCTTATTGGGTCAGTGAAATAGTATCAAACTTAATCATCCTGCACACATCTTCTGATTTTACCTGACCTAAAGGTGAGGTTGAGATGTATCAAGATATAAAGTGTCCTAACATGTAGGTCACCTAAGAATGAATGATGAGCTCAGGTTGATTATTACCACAGATGATACAAATAGGGTTAGAAACATTGACCTTTCACCCCAAGATTCAGTGTAATTTTCAGCACTTTAATTGAAGGAGGGAATATCCATGGACTGGGATGTAAAAATAGGAAATATGATTTCCTGAGGGTTTCTGCTTCATAAATAAAGTTTTTGATACAACACGAACACATTTATATCTTGTTTAAGAGACAAACACATTTCCCAGAAATGTGTGCTACTATATTTCTTTTGTTCTAAAAAATCCTAGATTTCTTTTTTCATTACACAGAAATGTGAATATATTGTATGATCTACTGTATCTTTTACTAATTGTTAATTATTATATATCAGTATTTGCATATCTGCTATAATCTCCTAATTTACTTGTTGACACAGCTAGCTAAAGCTAAATGTATATATCCGTGTATCCATATCATGAATTCATTGAAAGTTAATTATGTAGAAACTGAAATTAATCACGAAGTATTTTGAGAAGCCCTTTAAAGAAAAATTGGGAAGCACTTAGGGAATATTTTCTATTATTACTGTGCTAATTTCCGAGAAGTACTTTAACAGCATTTATTTCATTATTTGTATATAATTAATTTTGGATATTATAATTAGATAACAATAATTTAATAATGAGAAGATTTATTTATTTATTTTATTTTATTTATTATTCAGATTTATCACCGCCCATCTCTACAGCAGTAGACTCTGGGCGGTTTACAACAATAATATTAAAATTAAAAACCTATACACTTTAAAATACAATATAATAATAAATACGTAAAGAAAATCCAGAGGATGGTAGGATCTTAAAAAGGAGGATATCACGGGGCTAACCACCCCCAGGAGGAACTATTACCTCCTTCATCCCAAGCAAGGCAGCAGAACCAGGTCTTTAAAGACTTCCGGAAGGCTAGGAGCGAGGGCGTCCGCCTCACCTCCGGGGGCAAGATATTCCACAGGGCGGGTGCTATCGCAGAGAAGGCATGCCTCCTGGACCCCACTAGATGAAATTCTTTTATTGATGGGGTCCGAAGCATGCCCTCTCTGCATGACCAGGTGGGGCGGGCAGATGTAGTCGGGATGAGACGGTCCCTCAGGTACCCTGGCCCCATGCTATGTAGGGCTTTAAAGGTGATAACCAACACCTTGAATTGGACCCGGAAGCAAACTGGTACCCAATGCAGTAATGCAATAATGCAATAATGAGAAGATACATGTGATATATACATAATGTTGTCCAAAATTAGCTTTGCAGTTCAGTGTACATCCCACTGAGTACTGTTGAGCTAACTTTCATGAAATAATTCACTGAAAACTTAGAACTGCACTATTAGATCAATGTACTGTATCTACAGTCACCCAGCTATATTCTCCTGAAGGTACTGTTAAGCTAAATTATTTTTCAACATGGGCCAACATTTTATATTGTTACCTGATGGCCAGTTAAAATGGTATATTGTTTGAAATTAGTTTGACATCCCTCATTTTCAAGGCCATGAAGTATGGGTATGGTTGATCAGTACATATGAGTTCACAAACTGTTGGATATTCCAAGGATTAGAGTTACCATAGTACATACTGGGCAATTATGCCAGTGACACCCAAGAGCCATTGAATTTATCAGATTGTGTTTACAAAAGCAAGAAAGTGAGAGAGATTAACAATTAGAAACCAGTGGGCTGCTTTACACTGAACCTGACCATTGGTCCATCTCAGCTCCATACAAGAATCAATTCCAAGAGATACCAGGATCTGAGACCTTGTATACTTATTCTACTGATAAGCTATTGCAGTAAAGTTCCAGAGTGACTCTCATAGTACGACCAGCCACAAACCTTGGTTGCTCTGATAGCATTTCCATGTATGGGAATAATATTTATTTATTTATTTATTTAATTTTTATAACTCAAGGCGGCAAACATACCTAATACTCCTTCCTCCTCCTATTTTCCCCACAACAGCAATCCTGTGAGGTGAGTTGGGCTGAGAGACAGGGACTGGCCCAAGGTCACCAAGCCGGCTTTCATGTCTAAGGCAGGACTAGAACTCTCAGTCTCCTGGTTTACCATTGGCTCCTTCCTAGGACTGAGAGACAGGGACTGGCCCAAGGTCACCCAGCCGGTTTTCATGCCTAAGGCAGGACTAGAACTCTCAGTCTCCTGGTTTACCATTGGCTCCCTCCTAGGGCTGAGAGACAGGGACTGGCCCAAGGTCACCAAGCCGGCTTTCATGTCTAAGGCAGGACTAGAACTCTCAGTCTCCTGGTTTGCCATTGGCTCCCTCCTAGGGCTGAGAGACAGGGACTGGCTCAAGGTCACCAAGCCGGCTTTCATGCCTAAGGCAGGACTAGAACTCTCAGTCTCCTGGTTTGCCATTGGCTCCCTCCTAGGGCTGAGAGACAGGGACTGGCCCAAGGTCACCCAGCCGGCTTTCATGCCTAAGGCGGGACTAGAACTCACAGACTCCTGGTTTCTAGCCCAGTACCTTCACCACTGGACCAAACTGGCTCTCCATATACTGTAGCTATCCATTTGTCCTACAATATATCTTGTCTTGTTTGTAATGTATTTTAATTCCTCTAACTGCATATTAGAAAAGCAGCAGCATAGCCTGGAGTTTTAGTCCAAACATATGAGAAAAGATTGCCAACGTTTAAAATGCAGCACAGTAATGTTAGCTTGATTCAGAGGGTAAAAAATCTAGGAAGAACCAAAAAAGGAGATGAAAGCTAGATGACATAGCAAAGTAAACAAGATTAGCTCATCTCAGTAAAAAAGAGTACAGTGCAGAGAAAAGAGTACTGAAGCTATTAAATGATCACAGATTTCTTTCTAGGAGTTTGATTTTAAATCATTATTTCAACAACACCCTCAACAGAGAATCTTTCCAACAAATTACAAAACTACTGGTCTTGTGAAAATTTCCAAAGGCACAATGTACAGATCCCCAATTAATACTACTACATTCAGGATATGGATTTTCTCTAGAGGTCTCCAGTAATTCTCATTCTGATATGAATCTTTCCTGCTCCATAAGCTCCAGTCTACCTTAAATCTCCATAATAATTACTCTCTTTACAACATTCAGAATGCTTCGCCCTGAAGGACTATGGTATAATGAGGTGAAGCATTTGCAACAAATTATATGAAAATGCACAAAGTGAAATGAACGTGTCTCTCTTGTTTAAATGAAGTTCTGGCAAAGAGAAGAAAGTTGGAAAATACATGACAACAAAGAGAATAATTTGGCCGCTGCCAGGCTATGTAAATTTTAACAGGCAGATTTTACTTTTCTGTGTACATTTTCCCCCAATCAAAAGCCAACCAGCAGCATACTAACCAAGTGGGAAATATGGAAATGTGCTCCCTTAATTCTTCTTGAAGGGCTAGGCCAATTTTTTAGAAATGCCCTAATCGTATTAGTAATTGATCTCTACGCAAAAACTATCTTCATCCAAATTAGAACAGTTATTAGTATAATATGAATCATCAGCATAATATGTCCTAACTTTGTTTCTTGGACTAAGTAAATGATGGCTGACTATATGGACATACATGTTAAACGCAAAGAAGAACAAATGAGCGATGCGCAAGAGAACAATAGGCAGTACCGCAGATAGTATTATGTCCTTTCTGTAAAATATATTTTAAAAGATAAAATGAGTTGACAGTTATGACTTCAACAGTTAATTTCCAGAGATTTAGATGTCAGTCTTTTTTTTTTTTTGGGGGGGGGAGACAGAGACGATAGATAGATATTGCTCAAGGATTTCACTTGGATTTTCTGAGGCTTCAACAAAAGCTGCAGCAATTGTGGTGAAGCAATGGTTCATAGAATTCTTCCTCCCTTTGGTCTATCATGGATCTTGATCATGCCAGAACCATTAATGTCTGCTATGTATGACTGGATCAGACCTTCAGAATGTCAGAACTGGACCAGAGACTCTGTAACTAAATTGTCTTCTTCTATGGCGGTTTCCCAAATAATTTAGCAGGACAAATGTTGGAAATGCAGCAAAGCAAAGGGCACCTTTATGCAGGTATGGTGGTCCTAGGAGATCATACAAAGTCAAACGTGATCAGAGGAATATAGCAAAATTCAGTTATGGTTCCAAGATATTTCTACTGTTATTATTGAGTGAGGCAACTCAAAAAACTAAAAATAATACAACTGTTCAATTCAAAATGGTCCTGGCAAGGCTTGCCATAGGACAATATTGGAAAAACCAGAAGCTCCATCCTTGGTATAAAAACTATGGAAAATCATTGTAATTGAAACATTGACAGACAAAAAATGGGAGGTTTGGGGATATACTAGAATAGTTACTTTTGATTCAGTTTGGGAAAAAGTAATCCTTTTTGCAAAGCATAATATGCCAAATTCTTTTTTTGTTTTGTTTTGTTTACCCCAGTACATACAAAAGTTGCTACTGGAATCTTGACTTGTTCTTACATCTTTTTAATATGTTCATTGGTTTTTAAGTCAATGAAGTAAAAAAACAACAACCCTAAATCATCCCCTTCTAATGGCCTGCCCTAAAATCTTCATGCACTGCTTTTAATACATATGCAATTATAGAAAAATAGAATTGAGTTCTATCAATGAATTAAAAAAATTTTTTCCCTCAACTTCAATCACTTTTTGGTGGGGATCCACATAGATGCTGATTCTATCAAGGGTTTACTGATTGCAGGCCAAATTGACATGGAAAATAAATCGAAACTTGAAGGTTCATTTACAGCCTTAGGTTCCACACTGAATTTGCATTAGAAAATGACTGCAGAAAGTCCCTATATAGTGAAGTAAGTAAATTTTTAGGTATTGCATAATGGATAACTATACAACCTATATTCTGCAGACACACAGAATATTTTCTTTTTGTTTAAACATTCAGCTTTCCAGAAATAGTACAGCAGCACACATATGCAGTTTCTCACTTTGTTGGAGAAGAAAAACTCCTGTTAACAGAGCAAATTAGTTAGCAAGGAAACACACAGATTTCCCTGTGAGAGTTGATTAAAAATAATCCTAATTCATACAATTTGCATTGTCAAACCAGGATTCACTTCTGTATCTTATGTAACTTTATAAGAATTCAAAAACAGTAGTTTTAAATGTTCTGTGCAATTTTTAAAAACACATTGGTTGGCTTTTTGTAAAAGACTTTCTTTGTTATGGAATACTCTGCAGTATGGATCTCATGGGGCTCCATTATTCCTACCGCTACATCACTGTTTTTTAAAGCAACAAATGTACTACAGAGTTTTTCTTTAAAAATGTACATAATACTTATTTTACAAATCTAATTGATCTTCCTACATTTAAATGTAACCAGCCAGATTTCTATCTTGAAATTGGAACCATCCTATTTTTCCAATAATAGTGCCAATTTTTTTTCAGTTTTCCAGAAACCTACTCTATATCTCATTTATCAAAACTCAAAAATTATCAAACATACAATCAATCATCCTAACCACACAAGCACATTTCTCCTTCAACTCTGTTGATCAGTTCCAAGATTGGCTTATAACAATTGTGCTATCAGTAAAAGAGACTAAACAATGGCAATCTATTTAGGCATGATAAAAGCTGATGTTTGGAGGCTGAGAAGACCTGCAGGAGGTTCTCCATGGAAGCAAGGCTAGGGAGATGATCAGACCAGGGCATTGCCTAAGAGGGAGTCCAAACTATTTCTGAGTCATCCAGTCAATAATCAGAATTGGAAATTTCATCTGTGAGAGTGGTAGGCAACTCTTCATCCATTTGTGAGCGCTGAATGGGTATTTTAGAGTATCTGGATAGTTGCAGTATTAAATCCTGGAAACAAGGGTGGGAGCCTTGATCATGACTTGTACATTTAGACAGACATTTAGAGAAGCCAATTGGAGATATATGTATTTGCAGTTTGGACTCAGTGTCATCAGTCTGGAGTTACAATCTGGATAACAGAGACCGGAACATTGCTATTATTGCCATGGCTTCAGCAGATGTAACTGCTATGTAAAGGAGTAGTACACATTTATAAACACTCCCTGGTCTCTTTCACAGGAGGCGGAATGTTCTAATAAACAGGATCTGGGTGGCCATGCAAGACATGGCTGGTGGTCACTGTCACTAACATTTGTATATGGGCAGCAGAACAGTCATTGACTTCTGCCTTTAACTCTCTTTCAAAAGTTTGCTGGCATAACTTGTCATTGAAGCTTAAAAAAACATTTTGTATACACACACACACAGAATCTTTGTCAGGAACTCAAAATCTTTATGCTCAGAACAAAAGTATGATGCAGAAGAAGAGGAGCAGGTTACAAAAATCACACACAAACAAAAGCTGGGATTAGGGAAATATTAACATTGTATGAATCATGCATTGAGGTATTAGAGACCTTGAAATGCGAAAGAAAATGGAGGAAGAAATATGTTGTGGCATGCTAGATAATAACAACCGTGCCTGGATGACTTAATACCCTCTTGTCCCTGAAGTCCTGACTTTGTCGGCAGCCCACTTCACCACATTAACAGTAGTCATTTGGAGAGCAGCAAACGTGCCATTAGAAGCACTTTTACAAGTGTATATTCATCCACCAATTAGCTTAATGTGGCCGCTTTCTGCATATTTTCTATCCAGGCCTGCACAAATCTTATTAATATTTCCCCCTAGCGCTTTGACAGATTACCTTGTCATTATGCATCCTGGAGCCTTTTAAACAATATGGGTAAACTACTGTTTGCGAGGTTAATGACAATTATCCCCTAATTACTGCATAAGTCACTCAGTCCACTTTATCTCACGGGCAGGGTTCTGCTCTGCGTATCTGCCATTGTGTCACCGTAAATGAATCTTGTATAGCTATGTTTATCTGTCGCTGTCTTGTAAATTACACGGACATAAGAATGAACAAATTACTGGGTATCATCACTTAAATACCATTTCTGATTTTTTGCCCATTCTTCTTCTTTTTCTTTCTTTTTTTAATAAAGGAAAATTACAAGAGCGGTGCTTGTTTGCTTGATTTTAACCTATGTGAAATAAAATAAACACAAATTGAAATGTCCTGCCTTAAGAATCATACATCATATTTTAATTTCTTTACTGAGAGGAAGATAGATAGGACTTGATAGAAGCCATACATAGAAACAAGAGAGAGATAAAAAGACATTATAACTGTGACGCTATTATTAATTTCTGGCAGCTACCTCTATCATATTTTAATGGATTGAATAGGGGCTCACCATGGTTCATTCTAGGAATTTTCAGTTCTCAATGCCTGGGCTGAATTCCAGAACTGTATTTGTGTAGATACAGTACCTTCCGGAACAGAATATTTTCCAAACAAATACTTTCTTCCTATCCCCATATCCCATTTTTTTCACGGTAGGTTTCTCTCTTTTCAGCATATTTTTATGGTTGCTTGCCAAAAGATGCTGCAGTATGAATTCTAATCACTTATTTATTTAGATTTATACCCCACCCTACCCCCACCACTTTATAGGGCAGCTTCCAACAATAAAACCACAATCAAGTTAGCATTAAAATTTCAAACATTAAAATATTACTACTGAAGATACAAGAATTCAAAGAATAATGAATCATAACTATAGGTTCCTACAGATGTTGGCTCACTTGTTGCTGTGCTCAAGGCCAAGTGAATCTATGTGGGAGGCACATATTTTTCTCCAATCGCTGAAGACTGATCTGATGCCATGACTGTAATATCAGGCTCCCAAGGGAGCTGACTACCAATGTGCTGCCCAGGATTATGCCTGTGCATGTTTCAGATCTGTCATCAAACAATAAAAGTGGATAATGTTCCTATTCGTTTTACTTTTTCCTCAGATATTTTAATAAAATTTTAATGTTCTCGAACTTTGTTTTCATCATATGCTGGAGATTAGGCAGTATAGCACTCATGGCCACCAATGCTGGATTTGACTTTCGGGAGCAACAAATTGAACTTCTGATAACTGTGAGTGGTTCAAAGTGAAGGGCTGGCCTCCAGCAATTGTCCATTTTTATTGTTGCCCTACATGGACTCAACACATACTTAAAAGATAAAAACTGTGGGATGCTGTGGGCCACTACTTCCCTTTGAAGCACTGCCAGCTGCCTGGAAAAAAAGAGAGGGACAGACCAAATGCTACTATCTGATAAGGAGAATGGTTTGAGAAAGGAAATCCTGCAGAAGCTGGGACATAGCCCGTTGGGATGGGAAGAAGTGGAAAGACTGGGGATAATCTGGCTGATGCAATAAACTGGGAACAGGCAGCAGGAACACCAAGACTGAATGAGGGTAACCAAACATGAGGGACGAAACAGAGAAATAGAACTAGGGAGGGGAGCAGCTATGGAGGGCAGCGGAAAGAGGCAGAAAAGTAGAGAAGAGTTTGAACCTAAGAGAGAAATTAGTGACTCTGACTGGGGTTAGTGAATATTAAATGCTGATAATGTAACCTCTTAATCCAGCACATTTGATGTATGGAATGAGTGGCTCATGTGCTAAAGGTAAGAGTGGGGACCAGATCTTGAATGCAAGAACTATGGGCTCAAATAGAGGTTTTGTTGTTTCAAGCGCAAATCCCACCCTTATATTCAGGTTCTTGGGGAAAATACTTGGCTTCTGCTTCACCGCAGGGTTTTACCACTTATGATTAACAAGCCTAGCTTTGGCCAATATTACATGCTTTGGGAGCTAGTAATTCTTACATCCAAGAAGATAAAAACAACCTTAGACTACTGATTTCTTCAGCACCTCTGATCAAAACATCTTGCCTTGCTCCCTATTTCTTCCTATGCAGCCCCTTTTCCTTTGAAATGATTTACCTGGCCACAGCAAAGAGAAAGAATGGAGATAAGCATGCCAATAGCCAACATTTTTCATTGGCCACTGGGAGATTTCTTTCTTCTATATTGCCAGCATCCTGAACAGGTAAGTCCAGTTTAAACAGAAGAGACCATTAATGTCTGGATAAATAGGTACTTTTTGAAATCATACTGTTTTGGGGAAAAAAATCCAAGCTCTTTCTGTTGGGAGGAAAATAAGCTCATCTTATTTTCCAAATTAATCCATATTAACCAGAATAATCAAATCAGTATCAGAGATGTTTGTGTTGCATTTCATTATTAATAGGGCTCACTGACTGAGATAGTATCTGATTGCATCCTGTATTTAAGTAGATATTTATTGCCTAGAACTTCTCAGTACTTTTAAAAATGGACCCCCTATATGAATCAAATGACATGGAACCACTTCAGCTGTGCTACCTTCTCCAGAAGATATAATCTCAAGGCTAAGGATTTGCATGTTAGTAAAACTCTGCTTGTCCAGATTGAAAGATTATTGCTGCTGGTGGATTTAAGCTGTGAACAGTTACGGAAAATTGCTATAAGGAGAAAGGGAAGTTGCCGTCATCTTCAAGTGCCACAAAACACAACATTATTGTCATCTGCTTACCTGATAAACACTATCAGGGGAAGCCCTTTAACGAAAGTTTGAAATGTGAACCCCCTAATAAGTATGTGCTAAAACTTGCCATTTTTTGTTAAATGATGTTCCAAGAGATAAGGCAGTGGATGACAGATTGACAGTCTCAGAAATTATAGGACAGGTGTTAATAACCAAGAATCCTTCATAAGCTTCAGCCAAGATAACAGTTCTTTTCCCTAAGAATATTTATAATGTATCCAATTTTCAATATGGAGGGTTATTTCATAACTGATTAATTTGATATGCAATTTCACCAACAAAAGCAGAAATGAAACATGGAACATCCCAAAAGCAAGCTAATAACATTACTGATCACAGAAGGGGCTAAACTGAATAATTTCTGGCTTCAGGAAAGGATACCTGCAAAAAGGTTCAGAGGCAAATGTTCATCAGTTAAAATCCAACAGGTCAGTTTACAGATTATGCAATCAACACATTGTGGGATTTTGTTGAACTGAAGTTTTGAAAGTGTTTTCTTTCTATTGTTTCCTTTGTGCTGAGCTCATTTGGTAACTTTTTTAATTTAAAAGTTAAGCTTAAGAAAACTAAGTTTAACTTAATTTAAAATTAAGAAAAACTAGGTTAATCAGCTGGTAAACTGCAAGTTGTTGAATATATCTTAAAACACCAAGACATGTACAAGAGAGCATCAAAAATAATCATTAGGATTTAATCTTTAACTTTTCTAGATCACACAAGTGTTTAATGGAGTAATATGTGCCTCTTAGTTTAGTTGAGGTACAGGGCAGATTTAGAAAAAGACTTGCTTCTAGAGTTAAGAAAGACTTGTAGGTCATAAAGCTACCGTTATCCTAAATGAGCGTATAGAGATGCACTCAATGTATCTGATGAAGTGAGCTGCAGCTCTCAAAAGCTTATGCCTTTTAATAAAATGTGTTAGTCAGAAAAGGTGCTACCAGACTCCTGATCATTAACCGAAAGCAGTGTTTCTCAACCTCAGCAAATTTAAGATGTATGGACTTCAACTCCCAGAATTCCCCAGCCAGCATGGGAATTTTGGGAGTTGAAGTCCACACATCTTAAAGTTGCTGAGGCTGAGAAACACTGTCCTAAAGGAAACTTTTGGAAGGTGTCAGGGAGATAACTGGCAGAGAAGGAGGGGGCTCCCTCTAGTGGGAGAAACGCATGCGTAGTACTGAATCGCTTTGCTTTCCTCCCAAGAGGCTAAAGAAGGCCCCGCCCTGATTTCTTGGACCCTTTCTCTGAGCATTACCAGTTCATTTTAGTTTAGCTGGATTCTGTCTAGGAGAGTAGGACAATAAACATTAGAGCTTCAACTCAAGTCTCAGCGTGTTTTCCTTCACTCGAAGTCAGGACAGAAACAAACCTTATGAATGTGCCATAAGTCAAACCAGAAGACAACAAACGATAGATTCAATAAGCATTCCGGGCTCTCTCATATTTATATAATTTTATCATTTTGTCAGTTTCCTCTTCTAAACCTCCAGGGGAAATTGACTACTTTGCACAGGTCTCATTAAGATCTAAGGAAATGGTGCACTTTATTTAGTTTTGCCAGGCATATTTTACATTTCTGTATATATTTCTTTGGTCAATAGCTTATTAAAAAGCTCAGAAGCACAGTATGTGGGCAAACCCAGTAGGTAGTAAAGGTCAAGATAAGCATCAAAGTATTAATTAATCTGATCCTTCGTCATACTATGTATGATATTGTACCTCAGAAGTTGGATGGAATGATATTATCCCATTCAATTACTACTGTATAAAAATAATATCTTGCTGTGGTAGCTCTTCATTTTTCAAAATTTAATAGATGCATACAAACACAGAATTCTGCAGCTAAAAGGGGACTGGTTTCACTGTCAAACTATGTTAGGAAGTTTTTTTCTGACATGGAAGCAGAATCTGCCTTCCAGTAACGTAATCCATTATTGAGTTTTGCCCATGAACAATAAAGAATGGGTCTTTCCCTACTGCTGTGTGACATCTTTCAGGTCTTTGAAGAGGACTATCATACCACTCTCAGTCTTCTCTTCTGAAGGCTAAACATTAGGCCTGTAAAACACTTCAGATTTCATCTCCAAAAGATGCTTTGGAGTGTGCAGGAGCTCTATGTCACTGTTGTAAGTTATGGCAGACAAGAGCTAGGTTTGTGTTCCTGGGTGCTCCAAAACACTTTTTAGACATCAATTCCCAAGGGCTGCACAATTGTATTAAATGTGTCCAGCAAATTCACTCACTTTTGTAAGACACGCTGCCTTTCTCCGAAACTATTCCAACATTCCTTCTGAATCCTTCTTAAAGCAAGGTGCCCAGAACCAGACAAAATACTTGAGGAGGGATCTGACCAATGCAGAACATAGTGTGATTATTTCTTTCTGTGATTTGGAAATGGCACTTTTGTTGTTGTGGCCTAAAACTGCACTTGCTTTTTTTGCAGACATATCACATTGCTGATTCATGTTTGGTTTCTGATCAACTACTATTCCAATACTTTTTTCACAAATACTATTACTATAACTATGCCAGGTATCCTCTAGCCCCATGGTTCTCAAACTGTGTGCCACGGCACCCCAGGGCATCACAGGAGCACTGTGACATATTTGACTATTTAATAAACAAAAGCATTATTGAGTTTGCCATGGCAACCTGGAGTGTTTGGGAACTACTATGGGTGCCTGAGAAAGTTTGGGAAACTCTGCTCTAGCCTATACCTGCACATTTTATTTTGTTCTTAAGTGAAAACACTTTGCATTTAACAGGGAAATCATTGGGGGAGAGGGGTTAAAAAAAGTCAAGATAAAGATGACAATCAAAGCCCAATCCTTTTGTATGGGCATCATTGACTTTTTAGACCCCTGCAGATGCTGCTGCATTTGATACATTTATTTTTGTTATTTTAAGCTCATTTCTCTAATTTGTCAAGATTATTTTACATTTTCTTTCTCCCTTCTACATAACTAGAAGCTATCCCACCAAATTTGGTAGCATCTGCAAACCTGAGAAATATTCCTGTCATCTCATCATCCAAGTCACTAACACAAATATGGGAAAGTAGAAGGCTGTATGGCACCCCACTCAATACCTCTTTCCAATTGAATGAAGAGCCACTGATGATCACGCTTGGGGCATATTTTTTGAGCTAGCCATGTTCTCACTTAATCGTCATACCATCCAGCCCACACAAAGCTAGCTTGCTAATCAGAATGACAAGGGGTAATTTGGCAAATGCTTTGCTTTGGATTCTCTAAATTAGCCTCATAATTTTATCTATATTGTTTTACATCTTAAAACATAAGATAAATCATTGTAAAATTAATAAATGAAGGGTAATGCAAATATTTTTACTGCAATAATTATATGTACATACTCTGAGAAATTCCAAAAAATATGTGTTTGCTCAAGGAAACAGGTATACATAATACTTTCCCCAAATTACATATTCCAACTTTTTCTTAATAAAGACAAGGAAATGATTATCCAAAACCTGATGGATTAAGATAAAATATAAGTTGGGTTCAGATGAATTGGAATAAAAATATACAACATTATATTTCCAAAAATATCTGTCCAGATAAGAGGCCTATCAATGGAATGCCAAGAGAGAGATATCTAAAAAAAGATACAGATGCATCATGATCAGCTAAATGAACAGCTTTCAAAGAAGGAAGAATTTGCTCGTTAAGCCAATCCTGTATATATTACATGGGAAGAAATTATAGTATATCAGAATAAATTCAGCTTCATACCTCAGAAAAGTGGGTATGAAATCTAGAATGTTTCTGGTATTATAGTACTTACCTAATCTATTCAAATTAAATCAGCTGCAAATTGGTTTTCTGTTTTTCCTTTAAATTAGATAACAAAGAGAAAAAAACGAGTGCCCAATAATGATTTTATAAAGAAGAATGGGACTTTCACCCATTTTGGTTTCCCTTTATTTTAGAATTTTATTTTCACTGTTATAAATTGTAATCATACCTTCAAAGTATATGCCAAATGAATTCAGTATCTAAAATGTATGAAAACCAACTTATATGTTTGTGTACTATTTCACTACACCACATTGTCTCTCACAAGGATAGTGGGAACTACTCCTGAGAAAACACATATCAAATCTACAGTAACTGTAAATAGTTTGGGACAAATATCTGAAATATGTAATCATTTTATATCATCCATCCATCCATCCATCCATCCATCCATCCATCCATCCATCAACAAAACTCCACTAGCATTTCAAATTAATCCTGTAAACCCACATAAAAAAATAAACAAAAATATAAACCTAATTTCAAAAAAATATATATTCTGAGCCTGAACCTGCAGTCTGCCACAAACAAGTCTTGCTTAGGCATATGGGGGAAAAGTAATATTTTAATGAGTATGATCGTAATTGTTGAATGAAATATGAGAGGAAAGCATGCACATTTGTTAAAATAGAACCAAAGATCATAAAATATATCCACAAACACTGTCATGTCACAGACAAAAAGAAATCTTATAGAATGTTAGTGGAAGCTCTTAAATGTATTCTTCAATGCACTTTTAAGGAGATATTTTATACCGTACTTCACTTTATCTGAAGATACGATTTTAACACTATTTTGTTTGGCAATTATTATTTCTTCTTTCTTATAATTAGGAAAAAAAAACTTGAAAGTTGCCAAGTCATGTTAAAACAACACTATTGTTGCTATGGTACCAGTGGCTGGGTTTGTTTATGATATGTTTTAAACTCACAGCATTATAATTAATTTAAGTTGGTAGAATTAAATAGTCAAGATGACCTGATACCTGGTGGTCTTAATCAACAGAGGATGAAGATGAAGGACCACACCTTTGAAAAACCCATCAATCAAAACAAATTACAGTATATGAAGAACATCAAAGCCAGAGCCTGCGTGCATTCAGATAATCATAGAGGAAAGCAACATAGCTGCCATGGCGTAGGAGGCAGGAAAGCTAAAGTAGGACTGGTGGGACCGGCCACAACAGCAGGGGAATTAAAGGTAAGCATAACAAAAGAAACGGGGGAAGAGGTGTATAGCTGAAAAGACTGAATTTACTCTGCTGCAAAGATGAAACATAACTGACAGACCACCAATGAATCATTAGAGATGGACATACTGCCAAAATGATTCACAAGTTCTTCAGACCTTGCACTTGTGCAACCCTTTCCTGCTAAAGTATCCTCATTTTTTTCAGGCTTCCAGCAAGCCTGGAAGATGTTGCTGTTTTAAGAGTTGGATTAACTTTAGCAAGTGGCTTGTTCATTAAAAGCAGAGCGACCTTATTACCATTAGTGGCAAGAGCAGGGGTGCCTGAAGGCCATCAAAAGTCAAGATGGTGGCTGCAACCGCACAGTCAAAGCCTTGCTCCTTTTCTACATGTGTCATGCAATTCACATAAAAAATGGGTTGGGGCTTTGATCATATGGTCATGGTCACCATCTTGAAAGTAGGCATCTTAATTATTTCTTTAATGGTTTATCTTTGAGTTTAAGGCAGATGCATCTTACACAATTCCCCAAGCAAAGGAATAGATTTACAACCAACTATCTACACAGGTTCTGGCTGTCATTGAAAGCAGCCTCTTCTTGGGATTTTATTTTATTTTCCTAGCAAATTAAAACATTTCAGCTAACTATCAGCCTATCTATCTATCTATCTATCTATCTATCTATCTATCTATCTATCTATCTATCTATCTATCTATCATCTTTACTGCTGATGTGATGGCAGTTCTGAAAGAACTGTCCTCTTTCCTCATAACAGTTTTGGCTGTTCTGCCTGAAGAAGCCATCCTATGCATTTGATTCAAGAATAGCAGGTCAAAATGGTCTCTACAGTACAGTTCTTCCTAACACACAGTTCCTTCTCCAGACTAGAAGAAATTGGATGGTGGTAACTCCCTGGAATGGACATATTACAGTATCTGTATGTGTGCAGACATGCATAACACACAAACATGCAGAATGGCAATTAAGCTCAATTAAGCGCAGTAATATTGTCTATGCTTATTGCTTAATTATAAGCCCATGTTGCTGAGAAGACAACTTAAAATAGGTTGTGGGTTTTCTGGATGTGTTTGTCTGGTTAATGAAGAAGAATGCCGCTAACCTGAGAAACAAGCAAGTATCTAAATAAACCAGCAGTGGCTGTTTTGCGAGTACTGTGCAGCCAAAGATTATGACTAGCACTTTCATGCTTAATTGAATGCCATGATAAGACTGTTGTCCACACACTCTATAATTAGGTCTTAAATGTTAAGTTTATAGATGGCCCTGAAGTCAAAGTGTTGGCAAAGTACTGGGCTTCATGCCACCCGTTAAACCACAATTTCTGTTTCTGAACCCAGAGCAAAAAATTTAGGCATTTTCTCCTGATAGAACAATGCAAATACGGATTCTAAAGGAACAATTTATATAAAATCTCCAGTTAGAATGCTGAATTCTTTCATGCACACTCCTTCAAAAATGACACTAAAACATATCTTTTAATTTTGAATGTTTAAAGTGATAGACTTATGTGTTTGTTAGTTGAATCTTTGCATGCCTTTCGTTTTATATTTTTGTTGCCATTATGTTTTTTTATTTTGTTTCGTATACTGGGGTCCCTTCTAGATAACAGCCATTTTCTTTTAAAAAAGGAAACAAATGAACACAATCCAAAAAAATAATCTCCTTGCAGTCTTTTTGTCCAAAATGTCAATGTCATTATGAAATTAATCAATTGTGTATAAACCAATCAATTAAATTCAATCAGACTTCTGAGTTTGCTGCATCAGATATTTCATTTTATTTCTATTTATCTAACTTCATTCTTCTGGCAATGCTTTTGTTTTACTTGGAATATAGCAATGTGCATGCTTTTACCCCCTGCTAAAATGGAAGGTAAGAATGAGCTGTTTAAGCTGCAGTCCTCAAAAAGTTCCATTGTCCATGAATGAAATTTGTATCTCCCTATTCAAGAGTGGGGAAAAAACAAGAAACAATAAGCCATTAATTCATTTTTCCATAGTCTTAACTAACTTTGCAAGTTACCTACAAAATTTCAGTTATTGAGCTTTTACATATTATAAATAGAAATATAAATGGTCATAATCAAAAAGCAATGTTTTATTTACAGTATTTATAGAATTCATGTTAAGCTTGAATTCTAAACTAAACTAAAAGAGAAGGCTCAAACTACAGTTTTCAGTTTAAAAATCAAAGAAACAAAAACACCGATTTCCTAAAAATTAAACAATATGGGTTTCTTTTACACAAAAGTGGGGTTAAAGCCATAGACTAGGATTTTTTCAGACAAATTATGTACTGTATGTCATTTGCATTCTAACACAACTGAGGCAAATTATCTAATTTGTGCCATTTGTCGATTAGTGCATGACATGCAGGATGTTATTGTGACTTCTAGCAGACACCTGTTTTCTGGAGAAATGTTGAATTCTGCGAAGCAACTATTCAGACTTCTAGAAAAAAAATATCATGGTTGTTAATTATGACACCAATTTTTACACCCTAAAACATTCTGTGCATGTAGAGCAGGGCTTTCCAAAGTTTTCCCGCGGTGACACACCAACCTCCGTTGGTGTGTCGCCACGGGAAAACCTGGAAGTGCCGCCATTGCGGCAGCGCGCAAAAACCCGGAAGCGCTGCTGCCACTTTCAACTTTTTGCGCGCCGCCGTTGGTGTGTCACCGCGGGAAAACCCAGAAGTGCCGCCGTTGCGGCAGTGCGCAAAAACCCGGAAGCGCTGCTGCCGCTTTCGAATTTTTGCGCGCCGCCGTTGGTGTGTCGCCACGGGAAAACCCGGAAGCGCTGATGATGATCAGCGCTTCCGGGTTGTGTGGCGACACACCAGACTGTGTGTGGCGACACACTTTTGTGTCGCCACACACAGTTTGGAAAGCTCTGATGTAGAGAAAGAGTTTCTGGTTCCATAGACCATAATTCCATGTTATGAAAAATACACTACAATATGGTAAAACTGAAAAATACTGTGTTAGGCTGTAACTTAGGGTCTTTTGGCTCCTTCTGTAGAGAACAAGCACTCCAGAAATTGGGTGGGATCAGAGCAAAAATTTAAAATTGTTTTAATTTAAATGCAAATGTAATTAAAATTAAATTAACTAAATATAGTTGATACAATTCTCAACATGTATTCAGGATTTTCCTTGCACTCAGAGTAAAAATGACAATATGGCAACAACTTTTGCAGAGTGTCTGGAGGGCTTTGAGGGGTTGTACAGACCTTGAAGCCTCAAGTGGTCCCCCCCCTGCACCAGGTTAATGGGAAAGTCCTGCCTACCACACAAAGTTGCCCTATCTTATGAAATGGAGCTTTCCTTCTTCAACTGTTTCACGGATTGGGCAGCAAGTGTTTAATCAATGAAGATGAAAACTGACAGGCTAGGCTAGGGCAACAAGAAAAGAGATTTACCTTCTCAACATAGCAGGATTTGCAAATGCAGATACTCAGTATCTGTTTAATACATTACATTGTCTGCGTTTGTGACTGTGAATCTACAACTGCTACAAGATTCTTCCCTGAGCAACTGGACAGACACACACACACACACACACACACACACACCTGTCAAATATCCTACCAGAGGAAAAAGAGTTACAAAAGTATCTGTCAATTAATGAAGAAAATGAAACACAGCCCACATTCAAACAGATTTTAGGTTTCAAATATGGAGCTGGTCCTAGCTGGCTGGCTGCGTTTTTAAAATTCAGCTGTCTTCACAGCATCTTTTTCTGAAGAAAGTACTGTTACAAAGCCAACTGTAGTAGCTTACATTAATATAGTGAGCCGTGCTTAGAAATAACCTGAATGAAATGTATCCCCTGAAGAACTGCCAATCAACATTCACAATCCTGAGCCATCTCTCTCTGTGTGTGTGTGTTTATGTGCCTGTGCGTGCACGCTTGCCTATCACATGGTGTTATTTCACAGCTATGAAAATATACTTTTCAAAATCCATGCTAAAAGTCAGTGACATAAGGCTAAGCAGAAGTATGTAAGTATGTCCCCTTAATCTCAAGGTATAGAATTCCTGTCAGGGATGCAGATGCTGGTGACACTTCTTGTCACTTGGGACCGAGTGCTTTGCTGATTCAGTAAACCTACAACAGTGCAACAGCCCTTGGTGACAGTTACAAGGTTTTACATACCTACCCTGTGAGTGAATGTCAACCTCCCTGGGAATTTATTCAGATGTGTTTGCAGCCCATAACAATTCTTCTGCCTACCACAAAACTGGTAAAAAAGCACATCACTTATGAATCTAACACAACTTGACTTTAAGTATTACCTGAAGAAAAATTATTCTAGTTCTTTTTATTTTCAACCCTTATTTTTGAATTGAAAAGATACCTTGCATCTCCTTTCCATGCTCTGAAAGTATGCCCGAAAAAGTCCTAAGACCATATTAATTGCTAATCAAGAAAATGCCTGAGCTTGCTATAATTATGTTTGCTTTCTAATTATGAATTACAGATTATTTCGGGTGTTCAAGGACAGATTATTGTTTCTTTGAAAGGCAGGCAGTCCATCATACCCTGTTAACCTCCTGTCCTGATACTTCAAAGACGTTCCATACTGTACTAAGGAAGATATTTGAGAAATTCAATTCTAAATTCTTAATTGATGTGTGGAAATATTTGTGCAGTTCTTTAACTCTTGGCACCCTGAATCCACATTGTACCAAAATTTTCACCAAATTCTGCAGGATTGAAGTAATGTGCAAAAATCTCAGCACCAAGGATGATAGCATTTGTACCTCATTTGGGGCTCAAGTTATTTAAAAGACAGCTTTTAATAACTTACTGCTATTCATAATGTCAAAGTACTTTGTACTTATGTATGAGGGTTTTCAAAATAATTTTTTCATTTTTATGGAAGAATAAAAATGCTTCTACTCTCACCCCCGGTATAACTTGTGGTTGAGCTTAAATGATATAACACTTTTTTTAATAGCCAACATAGTTTTACTTTGTTTGTAAAGAAATTAATTATTCTTGAACACACAATCATCCCTGGTAAAATATGGTTATGGTATGTTTACAGAACTTAGGAGACTTGACTGAACTTTAGTGTTCTTTTTATATTAGCCTTAATTCCATGCTCTATAAATGAGCTTTTAAAGAGTTACGAGAAAAGCATAATTCATTCTAGAAAGGTTCATGGTCACAAAACGTATGTGGGATAAACAAACTTCTTGGGTTATTAATTCCTTTGCAGTCAAATAGGATACCCAGGTGTGTGCTACACACAGGCTCATGGGCCAGGGAGCTAAAGATCCATGTGCTTGCTCCAAGGCCTACACACCCAAAGGATCCCACCCCCTTAATGTAAATTTTAAAGCACATGGCCAAACAAGCTTGCTTACTTCCCAGGAGCATAACTGACTAATAAGAATGCCTAGAAACTATGTACCAGGTGTGGTTCACCTCCAGCAGAATGCCACCCTGATTATTCCTTTTTCAAAGGCTGACTTACAGACTTCTCCATGTCCTAGCAATATAATGCTTAAAAGGCACTAGAATAATGAGTACTGTTGCAAAGCCATGGGAAATAGTTTTCATTTCTGTGGTATCAAATGTACAAACACTTTGCAAACTTATAGTGAAGAATAAATAATAGAAGTAAGAATTTACAAAATATATTTATCTCTCTTGTATTTGGAACCGTGAGCTGCAGAAGTTTACTGTCTCTATAGAAAACAGTTTTTTGCCCAGCACTAGCACTGGACTGAGTGAGATAATTCGTTTTGTTTAAGTTATTTTTGGAGAAAATGTGAAAGCCATTATGGGCAAAGTTAGCCCACAAACATTAGCATTAGGGTGGCACCTAGGTAGACAGTACCAGCATTTCAAAGCACCTCTCATTCCCAAGTTTTTTTTTTATGTGCGTTTTAAGCCTATAGTAAGGCTTCCATGTAGTTTTGCTTTATGGCAAAAATCAGCAGCACATCATCTGGTAATTGAATGGCACAATTTCAGAGGGCTCTGGGAGATAAATATGGATCCTGAAATTGCACACAACTCAACGGCTGGACTAAGCCTCTACCTGAAATCCTAAGGGGCTGGAAAAAACTTGCATAAAAAGCCTATATTCTCTGTAATGATGCCTTTACCAAACTTTGTACCATGAATGCCTCCAGTAATATAGAAGTGCTTTGCTACTCTGGGAAATCTTTGGGACAAGGCTATGATCCACAAATTAGATAAATTATTCTGGGTCTAATCCAGCAAAGCCTATGCTTTAAAATATGACAACCTTTTTTAGGTATGGGTATGTAATGAAGGTACACTAGAGAGCATTTAGTAAGTAACAAATCTGAGAAATCAGGAAGTTTTTCATTTTTTTAAAGTGAACAAAGTTGTATATGCTGGCCTCCTCTTGAGGTTAAACATGAAAACTTGTCTTGAAAAATAAGACATAACAATAGTTATTATAAGGTGAACAATATGTTGCTATGGAACATGCCACTGAAGAGAATACAGTAATGGCCTCTCTAGTTAATGTGATTAGAGCCATTATTGACATAATGCCAGGAAGATGCAAAGCCATTAGCATTATGCTACAGCTCACTCCCAGCCTCTGTTCAAATTTACTATTTGATCCACTATTTTAATTTTCTTCTATCTTATTCAAAGCAGCATTTTGCAAAATGCATAATTAAAAGCTGCTGTTATTCTCTGTACTTCAGAAATTAAAAACATGACAAACGTTTGAAGATTTGTTCTTCAAAAATTTAATGAATCAGAGTCCTTTAATGCTGGTATTTCTGTGTACTACAAGTTAATATTGGGGGCATTTTGCCATACAACATTGTGATCTGCATGCTATATAATATTTACATGAAGCTGTGGGCAGAGTTTACCTAGGGATTAAGATCTCAGTATCCCCCACCAGTCTGCCAAAGTCCTGAACCATTGTCCAGAGAATGTTAAATCCAGCAAAACAGAGTTGATCAAAAAATTGTTGGTCTGAGTAGCACTTCCCTTGAAAACAGTTTTGTAGATTTGAGATTATTCTCTATCAGACTTTTCTTGGGATGCACAAATCTTGGCTATGGCTAGGAATGATTTGGCTGAAATCTTTAATTATTTTATATCTGGATTATCACAGTATTATCATGTAGGGTTCTTTGAAGAGGATTTAAAAACCACCATTTGGAGTCTACCATGCATCCAGAATATGTCAACATTTATTATTAATAAAACCTGCATATACTGTAAGGCCTTTTTGGTGTCTGCGCCTTATGTTTTGAAGCACCTTTTTGTAGGAGCTGGGGAAAAATATTTTCATCTACTATTTAAAATTAAACATTTACATTTAATAAATCTCAATCAAATGCCACTTGAGTTTTTTAAAATTATAGTGGCCCCAATTCTTAAATATTCCATCATATGGATGTTGTGGGTCTCTCTCTGTGTGTGTGTGTACATTTGTGTGTGTGTGTATTCCTTCTGGTTATATATCTACATTTTTCCTATTCTACAATATGTTTTTGAGATGAAAGCCAAAATAATACATAGTATATCAAATGGGATACTATAGATTTATATAGAGATATAATTATAGTATCATTTTTATTTTCAACCTTTTCCTATCACATACACATAGCATGCTATATCTCTGTCTATCTACACACACACACAAACACACACACACACATCACATGGGAATTTCTTTGATATCTGCATTAAAAGTTAAAGGAACCCCAAGTCGAGCTAACTCCTGGTCACAGACACATCTGTGCAGTTTTCTTGGCAACAGTATATAAGTGGTTTGCTATTGTCTTCTTCCTAACTCTGGTTAACTTCCAAGGCCAAACAGGGCAGATAAGGGGGAAATATGATGCTGTTGAAATGAAAATATTTACTGAATGAAATTATGCAGAATGTGTGTCTTTTGACTGTACCCTTTATTAGCTTTCTTAGTGAGTTCATACAACAGAGATCATGGTGCTAGTTGGTTTGAATTAATTTTGCAAGTGATACTTCAGACTTAATCAATTGAATTTTTTTAACTCATATGACTGCACAATGCTTAGAAAATAGAGCATACTGTGGGTATTTCAAATTTGGATTATGTTCTTTGTAGATATTAAAAGCCAAAATGATATCTATTTCAAGGAAAAAAATACCTACTACGGAACCTATTCTAATTCATAATTTATTAATATCTCTTTAGTTCAAAGGCAATCTCTTTGAATTCTTTCCTATTTTTAAAAACTCCTTGGCACTCTCAAATAGATGGTTTCTAATGGTAGCAATCAAAAGACACTGGCTAGGTACACATATTACACTAAACCACAATTTAGCCATTGTTTGAGCAAATAACAGTTCTTGGGGTTCTCACAACACATTAAGTCATAAACCATAGTTTTAGAACAACAGTGGATGAGTCACTGTGTAGTTATATACAGTATATATTATTATATTATATTATATTATATTATAATATTATTTTTAATATTTTATATATAATATCAAACAAATAAACATTAAAGTATTGCTACATCTTAGGATATCAACTATGCCCATGCATTTGGCTATGTAGCTAATAATAAGAGAGCCAGTTTGGTCTAGTGGTTAAGGCAACGGGCTAGAAACAAGGAGACTGAGGGTTCTAGTCCCGCCTTAGGCATGAAAGCCAGCTGGGTGAACTTGGGCCATCACTCTCTCTCAGCCCAACTCACCTCACAGGGTTCTTGTTGTGGGAAAAATAGGAGGAGGAAGGAGTATTAGGTATGTTCGCCGCCTTGAGTTATTTATAAAAATAATAAAGGTGGGATAGAAAATAAATAAATAAATATCCACAAAACATGAACTAGTTAAGAAAGCTAAATTAAAATGAGTGCATTTTTTATCTAAATACAGTGATCGGTACACAAAATGGGCCTGTTTATTTTTTCAGATGTCTCCATCTGCACTAGATAACATCTTGTCTTTAATTCCTGGCAATCTCTGATAAAAAAAAATCTCAGAAATATGACACAAGTACTAGAGTATCGAGTCCTTGATCTCCCTAAGCTTGGTTGTTTGCTTGCAGATGTTTCACTACCCAACTAGGTAACAACATTAGTGCGAGTGAGTGTGGGGTTTGCTCCCTAAGGACTAGAGTCAGCAACATTAGCTTTTTAAGGTCATCTTTCCATATGGACAGTTGCTCTGATCAAACTATCTATATACTAACTGTACACTAACTTAGAAATGACAAAGCAAGGCAGAAATTTGCATAGCTGCTATCATCCACTAACAACTCAGGACTAAGTTAGAATCTAGATGGTTTGCCAATTAAAATCATACCAGCTCAACGTTTCTCAAGGGGAAAAAAATCATACTTATCTCCCAACTTTATTTCAAAATCTGCTTTTATTTGTAAACAAGTATGTGCATTAGAAAGCATTTTTTAAAACTGTTCAACTTATTTAATGTTTTATGATAGTCAGATCAGTAAGTTTTCTGACATGGTCTACCTTGAAAGGCTGACAAGGAGGCAGTAATGTCTATCATTAAGGTTTCATCCATACTCTGCAATTTTCATGCTGGAGAGAAGGGAGTGGCCTAAAAATCATAAAGATGGTGTCATAAAGACATGTCTATTCAGTTTTCTTGGCAACCGTACATAAATGGTTTGCTATTGCCTTCTTCAGCGTTTTTGCCAGCACAAACTAGTCTATAGCCCTGGAATTCCTAGTGATCTCCCATCCATGCACTAACAAAGTCCAACCCTGCTTAGCTTTTGCCCCCAGACAAAGTGAGCCAAGTCCTCTTACTTGCTGATGTCTACAAACCATAGGTTAATGTAAAGCCTATATATACTTACATATGTTATTATTATAAAGCATGGCTACGGTCCTACATTCAATCCTTAGGGCAGAGATTTCCAAACTTTTCATGTTGGTGACATACTTTTTAGATATGCATCATTTCGCGACACACTCATACAGCAGGGCACAAGGCAGGCACAAGGCAGGCACTAGGACCTGCGTGGAATCCTGGCAGGGCAGGTTTGGAGGCAGCAAGGCACAAGGCAGGCACTAAGACCTGCGCGGAATCCTGGTAGGGCTCGGAGGCAGCAGCAGCTGTGACACACCCAGACACTGCAGCTGACACATTAACGTGTCGCGACACACAGTTTGGAAAGCTCTGCCTTAGGGTTTCCAAAGGCAGGAATATTTATTTATAAGACTGGGAAAGACTTATGAGAACTTGGAGTCTGTACCAGTTGAAATAGCCTCATAGAAATTCTAATTCTGCATGCAATATTTTTCAACTCCTCCTCCTTCCCCCAATTCTAGCAAAATAAGTAGGGATGAGCAATCATTAGATGGTCAGGGATGAGAATCAAGAGTCACAGTAGCTGGGGTATATCATGCTTGCAGGTCGGATTGAAATTATCAGAGTTTTTCCCCTCATCATGTTGGTTTTTGTGGCGGGAACCTGTGTAACAAATAGATTTCTTCATTCTATGAACAGTTTACATAAAGACAAAGAGACTTCATACTAATTCATCCTGTAAAAAAAAGCAACACTATTCAGTTTTGGTCCTCCTCCTAATAGGTAGGTTATTCAAGGTTATTCTGCAGATGAAATATCCGGTTCTTAAGCCCAGAACATCTTTAGTACAGATTATAAGATTAAATAATGTTTAGTATAATAATTTGAGATAATTTAATGTACAGACATTTATTAATTAGGGAGTACAAGGTATAAATTAAATATGTGAAGGGCTCTAGGCTACACTAGCTATGAAGGTTTTTCTATGGTTGTGTGTAGATTAAAATTAAATAAATAGACTAAGGATTCCATCACTTTAATTTATTACCTTGAACAGCAAGATACCAACAGATGCCAGAGATACTCATGTGCACAGCATGTTTGAATTTTATGGTAGAAAAAGTTATTAATGCACTTATACTCATTTGCTAAAATCAGAATTTGTATAGCTATTAGAAATAGTTCAAGATCTATCATCTTTTCCCATATGCCATAAGTACATAGGTGGACTGCATACCAGGGATTTTTTAACTTAATACAAACCATCAATATTCATTCATGTGAAATATTGTAAAGAAATCCAGTTCTAACAGAAAGATTCACTTTCCAAATTGGGGAAAAAATGAATCTTGTAAAGTAGCATCATGATTATACCTTAAATTTGGTGCTGCCAAAGTCCTGTTTGCCTTTGCATGTTCAGTCGTGGCTGCAAGAAGCAGAGAGCAGTCTCTCCTCTTTCTTCTCATCCTACTGGTGATATAATTGAAAACATGATCTCCATGCTAACCATGCCCTGTCTACAGTAGGAAGCTTTTGTGCACATGAGAATGCAAGTTGGAATCCTCCACCAACAATAATTGAATGAATGGTGTATTGTGCTTCACTACTGTATCTCCATGGCTCATCCTATAAACTGCCCCATATATTTGTACCATGAGCTTTTACTTCTCCTTTCCTCTTTCCTCATCTTGCATGCATTCCCCTTTTTCTACCAAACACAGGATTTAGTATTTACACATAAAGTGCTGGGGAAATTACCCCAAGCAGTATGTTGGGGCTACATTTATCATTTTTGCAATTGATCTCCCATTTTATTGGTTATAAGTTAGCAAAGATAAATAAGACACAAATCAGTGCCAGTTGCAAATAGTGGCATTTGTCCTATCGACAGTTTATGGGATTAAATACTTCAGGGCTGATTTTAGTGGGCCTTTTTCCTTCATCATTTAATGCCAGAAAAAGCTGGCTCAGAAAGAGCAAGGTAAAATATTTACTGTTGGCTATTAAACTGCATCTTTCAAGTTAAGGCTAATGTGCTTTCCAATCCAAAAGCATTACCAAGGGGTTAACACTACAGCATTAAAATTTTAGACACTGAAACTCTGAAGAGCTTGGGAAGATCTTATAAGCAAAGGAGCACAAATAGAGTGATGTAGTCACTGAACCACAAACAGCAGTTTTTAAGTGAAAAGTCATGCAAAGGTACAAGAGCCTCAAATCTCTGGTGTAACAGGTACATCTACGTCCATCTCTCAGCTCACTCAAGTGCTAATAAACCCTCGTCCGTCCATTTGAGTGGGCCCATTTGCTCCTTGTAGGTAGAAATTGTTATTTGCTGTACAGATGCGATTACACACTCACTTCCTCTTGCCCATGATAACAGCATGTAAAACAAAAAAGTGCCCTTTCCTATACACAAAGGTACTTATCTGGGCCCATGGGCTCTGCATACCAAGCACTCAATATGGATTGATGGTAGAGTGGTAGGGACACAACAGGAAATGGTCAAGGGCACATTTCCCAGGTTAATAGCGTAATGATTCTCTGTTACTAAAAACCCAAGGCAAGCTTTACCAACTCCTCCACTGATGCTTCTAAAGCAGTGCTGCTTCTCTTCATGGAAGAGAACATCTGATAAAATAAAGTATCATTAAAGACTGCTTCAAATTTTAAAACACCCCTATTAGGAGCATTTCTCAAATCTATTTCTGCATGGTTCCGTCCTCTCCCTAATTCCCTCCACTGGGGAACAAAAATTAACATGTGTTTTTGGCTTCCATTGTTATTTCTTAATTTACAGCCCTTTTAGAGAAGATTGAAATAAGAATTCTAGGAAAAGCCTTTAATCCACATCTATCCTCTAAAGCAAAAAAGGCTTTTGGGTTGGTGTGCACATTTGGAAATTTCTGAAAGGCTTGCTCAGGTAATGGCTATCATTGCAAAAGCCTTGCCATCTACAAAACAAAACAAAACAACAACAAAAAACCCTAGATTCTCTCTACTTGCAATTTTTATTTTCCTTAGAATAACTAAGGAGCCCATGAGGGACACAGAACTACTGCTGGAAATAGGTAATGCTGGAGGCTGTCATTTTGTTTTGCAGCATGCCATATTCTTGTTAAAAAGTAATAAAGGTGTCTCTGTGTGTGTGTATACACACACACACACAGAGGGAGATATACATACATATATACATACATACATACATACATACATACATACATACATATGTGTGTGTGTGTGTGTGTGTGTGTTTGTGTAAAGTGAAGGCCAAAATGGTCCCAGTGGTGGTAGGAGCACTCGGGGCTGTGACTCCTAAGCTGGGGGAGTGGCTCCAACAGATCCCAGGAGCAACATCAGAACTCTCTGTCCAGAAGAGTGCAGTGCTAGGAACAGCTAAGGTACTGCGCAGAACCCTCAAACTCCCAGGCCTCTGGTAGAGGACCCGAGGTTGAGGAAGACACATAGCACCCATAGGGGTGAGAAGGGATTTTATTTACAGTATATTTATATTTATATATGTGTGTGTGTATGTGCGTGCGTGCGTGCGTGCGTGCGTATATATATATATATATATATATATATATATATATATATATAGCAGGTGGGGCAGGGAATTTGAAAATGCAAAGGGAAGTACCTGTAGCACAATGTTCAGGACCCCAAATCTAAAGCATTTTATACCTGAATATAATACTACCATAGTTTGTAAGCCATTGCTCTGTAATTGTGAATCCTTGCTAGTGAAAAATATCAACAAACTTATTACAGAATTTGTGTAGGATCAGTTAGAATTAACATATACTATCCTCCCACTCACTGCCCACTGTCTACAGAAAAGAGTGGCCAATTCTGGATAGGAATTCTTCTGTATACTTTTCAGTGATGAGGGATAAATGTAAAAATAATAAAATGTAAAAAGGAAAATATGTATGCATTATTTAAAAGATTTATACTCATCTCTTTTGATGGAATGACTCTCAAAATAAGAACTAAACAATCCCTGCTTTCAGGAAGGTAGTCCAGAAAAATATGATACAGAAAGGAAAAGGGATGGGGAGAAAACAGAAAGTAAAATAACACAAGCATCAGTTCTTAATGTTCCACAGATCTTCAAATAGATTATGTAATATTCAATAATATAGCTATTATGGAAATGGACATCAGGGCAACTTAGATAATACCCTTCCTCCCAACAAATTTATCATCCATGTCATCTATGTTACAGCCCTTCAAATATTTGAAAATAATTATCTCATAAGTACCACTTCCTCGGGGTAATCGTATCCACCTCCTTCAATCTTTCCTCTTCAGACTTGGTTTCGAGGCCTTTCACCATATTGCCCTCTTCTGGATACCTTCCAAACCATTCATTCCTAATTATATGTATCAAAGCTTGCAAGCATAGCAGTTTTGAAGCCATGGTTCATAGGTATGGAAATAAGACTGAAACGAGTGTAGAAATCAACATGTTATTTGCTGACGTCACCCAGAAAAAGTCTTCTATGAAATTTCTCCAGTGCAAGAAATTCCCACCCAGCTGAAAGACTACAGATTATCTAAACATTTTTCTCTCCCCCCCCCCCACTTTCTGATTATTTCTGTCCTACGAAGAGTGGCAAATCAGTTCAGAAGTACAAGATGTACAGATTTGCTAAGGGATGTTACACAAGGAGATATTTGGGTTCAGAAGATGATTTAAAAACACTGGTATATCTTTTAATCCCATCCCACTCTGCAGCCGAATATATAGGATAGTACTTAATGTTTTGAAATTATGCTAAAAATTTTAATAATACCTTGTCTTTTATACATCAAAGTTTCAAAAAGACAGTAGTTGGTGTATGGATGGGACATTTTTATTGCATGCATACTCATATATACACAAAAATGCTCCCTGATCCTGACACACTGGAATATGTACAGTCAAAGTGTGCTTGAGGCAAACATGCCACTCCAGCCTTACATGTGTCTGCTTTCATTTGTCTACAACTGTGCTTATAGATAAAACAAGCCATCCAGATGTCATCACAAGCAGAGTTCATATGCTGACTTCACCAAGACACAATTGTTTGCTGCCAGCACACAGAGTGGTAAAGCTAAAATATTTAAACTCTGTGCTACTGAACACAACTTTTGAGGGTCACACAGCATCTGATTACAGGATCTGATTTCAGGATTAATTAATGTACATTCCAATAAAATAATTCCATGCTTCAAAACATAGGTAGTTGGCATATGCTCCCTTCTGAACAACAGTTTGGAAAGAAGACACCAGAGCACACTGAGCAGCCTCTAAGGAAACAAAGGATTTATTGATCATAAATGAAGGCAAAAACATTACACATAACAGGGAAGTACATGTAATAATAATTAGCCCCATTTCTGGTTCTGTGGTTACTTTCAATGACTGTGATGAGTTATGTCTCCCATGAGACTAGCTTAGGAATAATTCTTTGTAGGATAAGATGAAAGGACATACACAGCTCAGCTCCCTCCTGATTCAAAATGTGGAGATCAATCACTGATCTAATCAGAGAGAGGATGTCCAGAAAAACCCAATAGCTAACAGAAACATATACTGTAGGCTGAAAAAAGGAGAAACAAAATGAAAGAAAGAATCAGAACCAATCCTCTTTTATATGTGTCTGTGTGCATGGGTTACAATTCATTTTGCAGGAACAACTAGGTTTATATCTCATCATTCCTCCAGGAAAGGTGGGGCTGGGAACATAGCACTCCATCTCCTCCAAGTTTTCCCCCACAACAACAGCCTAATGAAGTACTGTAGGTTGAATTGAGAGTGACTGGCCCACAGCCACCCAGAGAGTTTCCATGACTATCAGTGGATTTGAACTTGGGACTCCCTGGTCCTGCTCAAACATCTAAACTACTACCTCAGATTTGTCCCAGAGACTAACTCAAAAACTCCAGACATTTTTATGCTTAAAGACAGAGACTTCAGCAGGAGTGAAGACGGTCTTTCTCCAGAGTCTATACGATAATTAGTGCTTAACATTAATTGTCATTAATTTGTATTTCTATTTCTGTTTCACTTTTAACTTTGTATATTTAAAATCTAATAAAACTTTTAAAAAAAACATTAATTGTCTCTTCCATTTATATTGTACCTTTCCTCCAAGAACTCACAATTCTTCCACATTTACCACTGCAAGAAGACTGTGGGAAAGGTTCAGCTGACAGACAGCAACCTGCCCAGGATTACCCAGTGTGGTTTGTGCCTGAATGAAGTTTTGAACCTGAGCCTCACCAGACAATATCTTTATTGCTACACTATCTTGGATCGCTACTCAATTTGTGTTTGTAATCCTCTTCTAGATAATTACAATTTATGGACTTGACAAGAGTGACCAAACAGACTTTTTTTTATTGGGTACAAGTACTTTACTGCTACTTTTTGAAAGAATTACTTATTAGAAAGCCAGGGAACAGCTCTTCATCCCTGATTCATGCCAGTGGCATTGTTGGTGTAGTTCAATGATTTATATCCTACCTTACAGGATGACCTCCCCAAAGCAGCCTATAATCAATACAATTATAAATAAAAATAAAAAATATATTGCAAATTATTTAAAAACAAATATGTGTTGAGGATGATTCCCACAATTCCTCCCAACAGTTATTACTCTCTAAAGCTCAGATCTTAAACAATTAATTTTACTTGGATTTTATTTTACAATGCATTAGATAACCCAGTCTAACTGGTAACATAAGCTTGCAAGCCTTGACTTATATTATAAAAATTTGGTAACCTCTTAATGCCAATTATGCTAGTTTATAAAACTGTCCCAGACTCTTACCCAGAGTTAATCATTCCTTACATAAACCAGGCATTTCAGGGCATTTTGAATATGGGCCATTTCCGATTTGCAGTGAGCAGAGGTTTGAGTAATTACAATATTTGTACTTTTTAAGGCTGAAATCCTATGGACATTTCCCAGAAGCTTATTTCTGAAAGAAACATGGATGGAATCACTCTGTAAAAGATCTGAAGCAGTAGTACAAGTTGTTTTGCCTTTACTGCCACCAAAGGGGTCCATGGGGTGGGGTGGGGAGTGCAAAGGAGGAATCATCTGTTGCAATGTTGCAATATAAACTGCACCACTTAAGTATTTGCATGCAAAGTCATGATGCAAGTTTGAAAGTGTGCTGCTTAAGTCATGGTGTCACTATGTCTGTTTCATCTTTTTGGTATCATCGTGACCAGCTGTGGCACCTATGACTGCCACTGGGTCATCTTCCCATCCTCATTTTACTAGAATGGATTACTAGTCAAGGGCCCTGTGGGGGGAAACAAGTGGTCAATATTATAGTTGCAGAATTTTCTGATTTTGTAAAACTACAGTCACATAAAAATCAGCTCCCAGCTACAAAGTGCCCATAGAACTTTTTATTATTCCTATGTATTGGCAACACAGAGTGGTTTTAAGGCTTCTCTTGCCACATATTGTAATTCAGGGTTTTTCAAATTATGTTCTGCAGAACTCTAGGACAAAAAAGCAGCAGCAGGAGGAGTTGTTCTTCACTTGAACACAGCCAGGTGACCACAGCAATTTTCCTATGGTACAGCAGAAAGGATACAGCTTATTTTCTTGTGCAAAAATGCTATCACCATCATTTTGCAGATCAGAAATTCTGATAAAAAAGCTTTTCTAAAACACATCAACTTTAGAGCATAAAAATGGGACCCTACTCAGTACAAAATGTTACAACTATCTTAAAAGAACCCTTTTAAGAATTAAAATCTTTTTTGAGTTGAGCTGGTCCCCTGGTGGTTTCTGGATATGCCCATATAGTTTCATTGGCAACAATAGGGAGGTGCTTTGCCACTGCCTTCTTCTAGGATATTTTTTCAACATCCCAGCCAAACCCTGGGATTTCTGGTGATCTCCCATCCAGATATGAACCAGGTGCTACCCTACATAGCTTTCTGAGGTCAGCTAGAAGCTGCCACTTAGCATAGCATTTTTAGAATTATCTGAGTGTAATTGATCAAGGAGGATTGGAAGTGAACAGTAGGAATGGGGATAATTAATAGATGTTTTCCCTTTGAACAGCTATTTTCAGTATATTCTGCAGTTCATGCAGACCTTTAGTCATAGAAAACCAAGAGATACAATTGGCTAGAGATTTTACTTATAATTATAGACCAAAATAAAGTAAGTGTGAAGCTAAACTATTTTACTGGGGCATCAGAAATACACATTGGATTTTCTTATGGTTTATAATGATGAATGAATGAAGGACAATTTTCAACTTTATTTTTTTTCTCTTCCATAAATACTGTATGCATATACCTAGCCCTGTTATAGAATTCTCATTCCTTAAATTAACATACTATCTAAAGCAAAAGGCCTTATTTACCATACCAGCCAAACCTGTACGTTTTGTAGACTTGAGGCAGAATAACAAATATGTTCCACCAGCCCCAGAATCAAAGTGCATGCATCTGAGGCCAACCAAGTGACTTTCACACCAGAGCTTGAACAATCTCTCAAGGGACTCTCCACACTGTCAAAATATACTATTTCAGTAAAGTTTCTAGATCACTATAATATTTTCTTTCTCCTCCTCTTCTTCTTCTGCAAATTAGTTCCACCATATTCAATAAGGTTTAGTTAAAGATAAGGCTACGTACAACTGCAATCTTATAGCAAGGTATTTTTGAAGTGTTGCCAAATAAGTAAGTATAACAGCAGCTCAAATAGTAAAAAAAAAAAAATGAAGAAATGAAAGTTTTGAAAGCCTCGTATCTCAAAAATGCCTTTTCCAATTTCATTCTGAAAAAATCCTTAATTACCTAGTGATCACACATGAGAACTTTTCAAAAAGAGCTTGTATTCATTGGACTATGCAAACAGAAAGTATTTAAGTAACCCAAATGGTGATCAACAAAATAGATGATCTTATACAGTATAGCACTCATGGTTCAAACATCTTTATTCTTTTGTTTCTCCTGACTGTTACAAAGCTAATTTAAAAAAATGTAATATCAGCATTGAGAACTGGGAAGCCCTAACACATGAGCGTTTCAATTGGAGGTCATCCTTTATTAATGGCGCTATGGACTTTGAAGAAGCATGAGTACAGGGCGAAAGGGAGAAAAGAGCTAAAAGGAAGGCACGTCAGGCAAACCCTCATCATGACCGTCTCCCACCCGGAAACCTATGCCCTCATTGTGGGAGGTTGTGCGGATCCAGAATTGGCCTTTACAGCCACTTACGGATCCACCGTTAAAATTTTACCTTTGGAAGACAATCTTACTCGGCTACGAGTGATCGCCAATGATGTATGACTACTACCTTTATATTTGCATAATAAAGTAGGGGGGGGTTGGTTGCTCCTAAAATAAGCTAAATATCAAATCCCAAATTGGTCCTATAATAATGTTTACTGGGATTTTGCCTCACTTTCAGTTTGATTATGCTAACTAAAGAGGGGTGGAACAGAAGCTGCGATGAACTGAAGTTTCCAAAGATCAAAGAGTTTGATTGAACCTCTTGTCACATTATGCAGCAGCTGCAAATTCAGGTTATTCCTTGGCAGAGAGGTACACTAAATTCTTCCCCTTGGATGAGTATGCCTACCTGCATTTCTCCAAATATGTCTTTGTCTCATTTATCAAATTATTTGTAGATACAATAAAAAAATGAAGCAAACACAAATCCTACACACGAAGAAAGCACTTTCACCTTCCCTTTCACTTATGGTACCGATCAGCTTTCCTCAACTTCTCTTTAAATATGTTGGATTCCAGTTCTAAACTGTCTGAGCACTATGGAGACGGGAATCTGATATATCTGGAGGTCATATCAGGCTTGGGGAGGGTGATATAAACAATAGCAGGGCAGTTATGTCTGGTTAGGACAGTGCAGAGATTCATACAGAAAGGCATTTTATCCACACCAGGAGCCAAAGAAGCTTAAGCCTAGATAAGATCTAAGAAATTGGTCACTGAAAAAGAAGGAGGAGGAGGAGGAGGAGCGGGACCATTTAGTACACAATCTGAGATTATCAAATCAAATCAAATCAAATCAAATCAAATCAAATCAAATCAAATCAAATCAAATCAAATCAAATCAAATCAAATCAAATCAAATCTGTCTTTATTATGGTCACAAACCAGCATAAAGATTACCAAGAAATAGCTGATTTTTAAAGAAACCTGGTTCCTGTTTTAACCAGATGTTTTCATGTATGTCTAGTACAAGGATGGGAAGTATCAGTAAAGACTAGAGAGAGACTAGAGCAGGGCTTTCCAAAGTTTTTCCCGTGGCCACACACCAACCAGCGTTGGTGTGTCGCCGCGGGAAAACCCGGAAGTGCGGTAGCGTGCAAAAACCCGGAAGCGCTGCTGCGCTTTTGGGTTTTGCACGCTGCAGTTGGTGTGTCCCCGCGGGAAAACCCGGAAGCGCTGATGATGATCAGCACTTCCGGGTTGTGTGGCGACACCAGACTGTGTATGGCGACACACTTTTGTGTCGCGACACACAGTTTGGAAAGCTCTGGACTAGAGACTAGAACAGACTAGACTTGCTGGCTGGGGAATTCTGAGAGTTGAAGTCGACACATCTTAACGTTGCCAAGGTTGACAAACACTGGACTAGAGTGGGGCTGATGGTGCATTTCACATCATGGCCACGTCATCATGGCTCACTTTGTGCTACTGACATATTGTTCTGCCTTGCTGAGTCTAGTAGTGGGGCTAAGGCAGATGAGGTCTGAACAGCATGCCTTTGATCTGTTCCTAGTTATCAAGGACTGAGATTGGACCTGCTCCAAGATTGGCTTTCTTTTGCATACAGTGCTCCAGAAATTAATCTGCCAGGTGAAACCATCAGCAGAGAAGTTGTCCATAAGGAAGCATGGCCAAAAGCCATCTGGAAGCTGCAATGTAAAAAGTTGTGTCCTTTTATCCAATCCTTTTTCTGTGTTCACCTCTTTTCTATCCCAACAGTTTTGCAGGCTCAAAAAACCACAAATTCTAAAAATTAACCACAAACGGGGATATTAAAATTTCTTTAGTTTCTTTCAAAGCTTCAGATACAGTTTGAGGGTTATGGATACTATTTTCACTTCTGTATAGGAGGCATCCCAAATAATGGTCTGACCAACATACAATTCGAACAACATACTTAATATCATTTTTACCTTACATCAGTGTTGGAAAAACTACTTGCGATGTATATAAAAAACCCAATATAGCATTTCAGAAATTCTTCTGTATGTTTTATAAAATATATGACACCTAAAAACCACACAGAGTCATAATATGAACTGGCTCATTTGCTTCTACTTTATTGAAGCCCGGCACAGGAAGCATCATTTTTAAAATTCAGTGTAGAACACTGAATCCTACTCTAATCTGTTTGAACAAAGCAATATTACTAATCTATTATTTTGTTTGCTTGATTTACAACCCCCCTCCCATTCAAATATAACACACACAAAAAGGAGAGGGGAACCTGAATCTCAACCAAAATCTTTGATTAGAAACAAACAAACCTACTTTTCTCCTTTTTTTGTCTCCAGTTTCTGGAAGTATACTAGTTTCTATCATGCAATTGTTTCAGAGAAATACCATACAGTTTACTGATAGCACAGGTTTGGTTTTATTGCTTACTCCTGGAGTAAAAAAAGGAGACCACCCTCTTTAGTAGTGAGTCTTACTTTTGTATGCATCCTAGATTTAACCAGCTGGCTCCTTGCCTGTCTCCATTATTGCAGGACAAAAGGCTACTGGGCAACACACCCATTCACCCAACACATGAAAGCATACTATGTCACAAACGATGCCCCTTGGATGCACTTTTTAGATATACTCCTGGATTATTCAAGTTTCACTCCTGCAGGATTTTTTTATTTTCTTTGTGTAAGTGTACCCCTGGATAGCTAAAGAAACATAAAGAAAAGCATGGAAAAACAAAAAAATCCCATGTCTTTAGGAATATATATTTGTCAGATTTGTGCCACTCTATAAAATAACCAGCACATCCGTGATTGATCCAACTCAGTATAAGCCAAATTCCTTTCTTCATCCAAGTGAGCTGGGAAAGAGGAAGAACATATACTGTAGTATAACCTGTTCCTCATTTTTGCAGGTACACATATGGTTGTGAGTTACTATACTCGATTTATTCTCATTCGAAATATCTCATGTTAGATGAGATATGAGCATTGCTTCAAATGCCAGAACGGTTGTGGAGGACGCTGAAGAAGGATGAGTCACTCGCTGTACTACTTTCTCGTTCTCTTTGAGAATGAAGGTAATTGTTTAAATGACCTTTATATTTTTTCCAGAATACTATGAAGTTGGCTTGCTCCTTCTTCCCTAATTCGGAAGATCAGCAGATTCTTTTTATCAAGGCCCAATACAGATGTGGAAACAATGCAACAGCATAAACAGGCAGATAACTTGAAATGTACTTTAGTGTGGAATTTTTCTACATTGTTCAGTGTTTCTACTTAAAAGCAAAAAAGTTGAGTTTTCCCACGATAAATAAGCATTTCAACTATAGAAGTGCTGCTTACAGCACTATGTCTGCTCTGTGTGATTAACTGGACAAGTGTGAGTCAGACCTTAAGTTACAGCTTAAGGTACTCCAGTTTCATGGGTCCAATTTTCTGTCTTATTAGCTCTGAACATTTAATATATTCTCCCACCACAATTTGTATACCTAAAATCTCTAATCAAGTTTGTCCATTATGTGGGAGGCCTCTTCCTATTTCCCCAGAAACTCTGTTCCAAGGACCCTCCCACGGTGAGCAGTTTTCTCAGGGACAGGCCCTCAAGTTTAGGCAGACTGTTTTTGTCAGGGGTGTCCCAAAAACAATGCTGAGTCAGTGTATTCCAAACTCAGTTTTTTATTGCTTTTACCATACAGACAGAATCTTGCCAGACTAAAGCTAATCTAACTAACCTAAGCACAAATACCCCAGGAGACTCTAGGGTGGGGTGACCTTGAATCTCTTTGCTTTCCCACCAACACTCTCCAGACTGCTGAGAATCTGTTTATCTCCTTGGAATGCGCTCCCTCCTTCCTGAGAACCAGGGGGAGCTCCTACATCCACCACAGTTTTACTCCCCCATTTCAGTTTTGAAAGCTGGAGTGAGTTTTATTAAAATTAATCTTACTACTGCTTTTTAACCCCTGATTTTTGTAGCTGTTTTAAGTTACTATCTGTTAATATTGCATTATTTATTTATTAGTTGTATTGAGTGCTTCGTATTCAGATACGTTATATACCGTCATTTTACATTTAACTTTCAGTCACTACTTTAGGTGTTATGTAAGTTACTTTGGAGAAACTTCTATTTTGAAAGGCAGCACGTTAATAAATAAATAAATAAACTTAAAGAATATAAGTTATTCATTACTTAATATCCTCTCTACCAAGGAGACCAACATGACATTGTTCTCTCCTCATAATATTGCCATAAAGAATGCCTTTCAAAAACATCCTGTCACGATGTCATCAATGCTATCCTGCCATGGAGCAGGATAGCTGTGTACAGGATAGAACTGTGATAGCTCTCAGTGGCAGTAAAATCACCAGACAGGTAAACGGAAGGACAGTGTATCCAGAAAACTGCAAACATGCAAATCAAGGTAAACAAGATGAAGAATTCAGCACCCAGGATAGATCAAAAGAGCAAAGCACCGTGTCAGTGGATTCGAACAGAAACGGCAGGAAACTGACAAACAAGAACGGATTGAGCTCAATGGCAAAATCCTAAGAAGGGGGGGGGGAACTTGAGGACTATTAATTTGTGGAATACAGAGACCTACTCCACTTGAATCTTTAACGTGTTGTGAGCCACTAGCATAATAAAGATTTCTTTGTATTCCTATGAGACTTGCATAAGAAGTGCTTTTATTTAGGTAAGGGGGTGAGATCATCACAGAAAGATTCGAGTCAACATGGAGACTTTACCCAAAAACCATGAGTTTACCGAGGAAGGTCTACCAATGAAATGTCCGGCCCCCATGGAAACCCTTTCAGTGTCAGGAGAGGGTGACAGGGAATGTAAGGGAAAAGTCCCTAGCCAGAACAAGCAGAAGAGCTTGGCAAAGAGAAGCAGCTCACCGGATGAGGCAGAGGGAGAAGGAGCGGAACCCCGAACCCTATCGAACTCAACCAAGCAAGACGCCAAAAATGACTGGAGAAACAAAAAGTCAAGCCAGTGATCCCATCTGTCCTCAAGAGTGCACCTGGACCCACCACCACGAAAGTGACCAGGGATTCGTGAGCCTTGGAAATAGGGGGTGGCGTGGAGAAGACTTTGGACCAGTGGGTGAACAAGGAGAGAGGTTCCCACTCCAGGTGGTCGGTCACGGAGCAGTGGATGGAGAAGATGGAGTGAGAGATTGGCTCAGTAGGAGAGTGTATAGCTGACCTACAAGAAGCAGTTGAGCATATCTTCTGGATGCTGAGCGAGAAAGCAACGACCAGTGCGGCGGCAGCAAGAGACGAGACAAACTCAGAGGAGGAGAGCAGCGAATCCAAGCCAGAAGAGAGTCCAGGAGCTACCAGGTCGGTAAGCGCTTACTCTCATCAGAGCCATCCCAGAATCGTGGCGGCGAGACGAACCCCAGGTACCAACGGGTCGCTTGGGGTGAGGGACTTGAGGGTGAAGTTTAATGGAGACTCGAAAAACCTAGCCTGCTTCCTGACCCACGTAAAGGGGTTCATGGAGGAATGTGAGGAGTTATTCCCCACAGAAGGCTCCAAGGTACGGTATGTCTCAGCTCACCTCGAACATGAAGCGACGGAGTGGCTCATAGAGCTGCATGACTTGGGTGCTGAGGAATTAGGGGACTTTGAGAGTTTCATGAGCGCACTGAGAGACTGGTTCGAAGATTCCCTCTCGAAGATGAAAGCCAAGACCAGCTTACAGACCTACTCCACTCGAATCTTTAATGTGTTGTGAGCCACTAGCATAATAAAGATTTCTTCGTATCCCTATGAGACTTGCGTAAGAAGTGCTTTTATTTAGCTAAGGGGGCGAGATGATCACACATCCCCAATAAGCTTTATGGCTCAGTCGGAACCTGAATCTTGCTCTAGAAATGATTTAACCCATTATAACTAGAGGGGAAATTGCTTACCAAAAGAATCTGTTTTCAGTAGCATTCCCTGCTGACACATTCTATGGGCTTTTAGTGCCTTGCAAAAGTGGATTCATGCCCGAAGTAGGTCTTCTGGATCCTCAAGCAAGACTGGACACAATCCAGTATTGAATTAAGTGCATTTAACTCTGTCTCTATTTAATGACTATTCTATTATGATCTACTATGGCATGACATCCCACTCTCACTCCTGCAGTCGGTTAAGTCAGATGAAGATATTTATGGGCAAGATTATTCAATTCTAGGGTATTGTTCAAGAAAATGCTTTTTATGTCAGCATTCGTCTCCAACTTTCAGTAATCTGCAATGAGTTTATCTGCATTTTAGTATGTTTGTAACATCAAAAAGCTGAGTTTTGAATCTATGAATAAGATTAAAGAGTTAATTCATGACTTTCTACAATATTAGACCTCTTCCCCTAATTTGTGTGCTTCCATGTTTGTAGACATTAACTCCCAGAAATCTAAACAATGGCCATGTTGGCTGAGGAATTCTGAGAATTCACATCTATGCATCTGAAGGGACCCATACTGGGTCAATATGATTCTGGAAAAAGCTACTTTTTTATCCTTCAACCGGTATATCTCCAGTTTTAGTAGATAACCACATCTGGTACCCAGCAGTCATTCTTCCATTTGATAGTACAGACATATTTGAAATGTGGGGAAGGGATGCAATATGCATCTATCTATCTATCTATCTATCTATCTATCTATCTATCTATCTATCTATCATCTATCTATCTATCTATCTATCTATCTATCTATCTATCTATCTATCTATCTTTGTGTGCACGCACGCACACACACACACGTACAAACAGATGCATTTATAATTTTAGGGTCAAAGACCAAAAATCAGAAAAACCCACTGTAGACAACTGAAAATTACAAATACTGACAAAAGGTATCAAAGTAGCAAAATTGCTCATATTTCAATGCAGTATTAACCTACAAAAGAAAAACTGTTTCTACCCTAGAGGCGTTATTGCTTGGCCAGGAGTTATAACCACAGAAAGAAATGGCAAGGCTAACACAGGAATCTTGTAATCTATTGCCACTTAATATTCCACTTTCTGTTTTTAACTACCAGCATCTCCTTTTTACTTGCAAAACTGTGACTAGGGGAAAAATATTCCGTTTTAAACATTCATCTAGATATGTACAGTAGCACTTCCAGTTAACTTTATTTAAGGTGAAATTAGTAGTCCTGCCTGTTAATTCTCAGACTGTGATGGCAGAATGTGCATCTGAGGTTAGCAAATAAATGCCACTTTCTAACCCGTGTCATTATCCTTTTCCCTCAAATTTTGAAAAACAAAACCCTAAAACTTGACAGCCTAAAAGGTAATTTAAGTATAAACAGTATCACTGGCTACAAGGAAGAAAACAAAAAATCTTAAAACTGATGACCTGGGTGGATGATAAGAAGCCAGGATTATCTATATACCAGCTGCAAGCTGTTTTCAAACAGACCTTATAAAATAAACAACAAAAGTCTCTAAACCCTGCTGTTTGCTTGTGCAACCATTTTTCTTTTTGTGTGTGTGGTTAATTATGACCAATGCTGCTATAGGTCTTGATAAAGCTAGTAAGGGCAAGGGTTATTTATGCCAAAACTGTAAGCCATCACGCTGATGAACTGGAGCATTACTCATAAGTATCACTCCCTCTAACACCTAAAATGTTGATGTTAAGACTACTGCAGCATTCCTGTTTAGAATCTTTCTGGTATTTTCTCTTTATCTCAATTGTTAGTTTGAAGAAGTTTTATAAAAGTTATAAATGCATGAAGTGCTTTAGGAAATTTATGGGCTTTCCCCCACTGCTGAGTTGAAGTTCCTGGGCCCAGAAGAAAAGTATGTCAGCGTGAAGTATGCTGTCTCCATTGCCAATCCCTAACCTGCCTCTGTTTCAAATCACTGCTGTCATGTGATTTTCCTCCAAGGTGACAAAGGTCAACAAATTTTATACACCTTGAGGCTGCGCTTGGATGGTGTTGGAATAAAGGGGAGAAACAGTACTTTAGCACTGATACAGTTAAGGTTGTCTTACTCATGGCTGAAAATGAGATGAAGACAATGTCATGGAGCCACAGCACAAAATACCAGAGACAGTATGGTGCAGTGGTTGAAGTGTTGGACTGGGAGCGGGGAGATTCTATTCCATCCTGAGCCGTGGCGTTTGGGCCAGCCACTCTCTCTGATGGTACTGCACTTAGATAGAAGCACATACTACATAAAACTACTACTACTACATTAAAATAGATGTTGTCAGAACTCATTTGTGCTGTGGGGATAGATGGAAATCAGGAAAGATCCTATCAATTAATAAAGAAAAATGGATGGTCCAGATCTTTCTAGTCCATCTATTTAATCTCAGTCATGTGCCACAGGATGTGTGCTTACTTTTTTCCTCTTCTGCCTCTACTCTAAATATTTTAATTTTCCAGAAAGTCTGGGCAAGAGGCAATGCCTGAAAGAAGTACACACATAAAAATGAATACGTATGTAAAATGGCCATTTAACAATATGAAACAGTAAAAGCTCAGAGCACCCTGACAATTTGGAAAATGAAATCACCTGGTTCCTCTTTCAGATATATTACTATAGAGTTCAAAAGTACATGGCAGAAGAATCCAAAATTAGGTTTTGAGTCTTCTCCAGAATCTTCAAAGAGATTCAGTTCCCTCATCTAAGGAAGATTAATCGACCAGATAAAGAATTTTCCAACTTATTAATAAATGTTGTTTCAACCCACTCCCCCCCCAACACTATAGAACATTTATCAAAAGGTAAAGGGGAAACCACACCACTAGTTTTCAAATGTTTGTATCTCCAAAATGCCTTGTCCAATTATGCATATACCTTCCAGGGAAAAGAAGAATAAGAAAAAGATAGGGGAAAATAGGACCACACACAGAAGAAACACATCATGTACGATACAGTCAGGTTAAGTTATAGGAGAGGAATATTCTCAAATTTGACTTGCTGTGGTGAACTTGGTGCAACCTTAAAGACAGTATCTACATAAAATTTTGCTTCCCAGTGCACTGAAATTTCAAAATAGAAGTATACTGTGATTCACCACAGGCATTTCCTTGTGAAGGATTGCAATAAGTCTCAGCAAAAACACAAATATATCTTAGTCAGGAATTTACAAGCGTTACTTGTTTGCAATAACAAGCAAATAACATTGTAAAAGTTAAAACATTTATTGTGAATAAATATTATAGGCTTCTAATAAGGAATGGTGGCCATCTACCAATGTGTCAGACAAGCTATGTATGATTCAAAAGTGATGGAAGTCCAGCAAGTACCTGGGTAGAAATCTATCAGGAACGGTGCATCCTTGTCAGACAGCAAGAATAAGAAGTGAAACTCAGTGTTACAAGTGACCAGATGATCCAAAGCTGGCTCTGTAGGAAAGCAGTGCCTCAAGAAGCATTAACATCTCTAGAAAGTGAAGCATGGTAATTGGTATAATTTACTTCATCAGTAATGTACAGTATGCCATTTCTGTGGTGTCCACACTTCAAATGCAAGCTAAAGAAAGCCATAATGTAAGAAAAAATAGCTGAGAACTTGCCTTTATAATTCACTCGTTAGATACCCAAAACAGAAAATTAAATTCAGCCTTAAGGGCTTCAGTCCCTCCCACTATCTGACAGTTGGCTTTTCCTACCTGCCCAGCTTTAGTAACTATTTACTCCTGTTTAGTAAGTATTTAGTAACAACTTCTGCCTGTGAAAGTTACCAAAGCTTATGTACCTGAGTGGGAAGTGCCATGGCCTCTTCCAGTTCAGGTGCCCAGTTGTGGGGTATTTTAACTTTTCCAAGATATTGTAGAGGGAGCCACCATGCAAAAAGTGAGCAAATATTAAAGTCAGGGGGAATTTGTTTATTTGACAGATTAGTTATGAAGAAAGGCTTATAAAACAGTTTCTGTTAGGGCATCAGGAAACACTGCATGTATGAACAGCCCTTTGGATCAAGATAATTGCTTGGAAAGTTTGATAAGAATCAGAGAAACTTTAATTTTATTTGTTCAGTGCCTACCACTGGATGTAGTTTAAAAGAAGAGCTTGAAAAGGGAAAATGTGAATATTCACACCAAATAGCTTTTACAAAAAACTGTATTTTATTTTACTGAGTACTAATTTTAACTAATGATGCTTTTAAACATTTATATCAAGCTGCTGGGGTCATCAGGAGATTTGAGGAAGGTATCATCACAGATATCTAGCTCTATTTCTCTCTATTGTCTGAATCTTGGAAAGGCCCAAAAGAAGATTTAAGAAGAGTTAAGCATAGTCTGAAACCCCCCACTACATCCCCAAACAATGTGGAAATGTGGATCAACTCTTGAAGTTGCATAACCTATTACTTCCTCCTAGGAGCAGTGGAAAAGAAAAGGAAATCCGTATTGTCTTCCAACAAGACAATATAGTAACCAGGGCTACATGATCCGGGCTACAAAAACTTTGACAACAATTAGATGGCAGTGAGAATTAGAGTCTTCTATATTTTCTACTGCCATCTGATAGTCAACCACATTTTGCAGTCCAGATCTGATATTCCAAATAGTAGCACAATAGTCTCATCCTTATTTCCATCTCCAGGCTCTAGTCAGTGGGAACGTGGGATTGTCAATGTGCTCCAGTGTCAGTTCATTCCAATTTTTATTTAGGATGTTTTAACCGCACCATTAAATTATGGCTTAAAACAAAACTAAGCTTGGTAATAATGAAGATGGTTATGTTTTAATAATCCTGTGGTATGTCCTGCTGTTTAAAGTTTGAGATCAGCCAGGAAATAACAGTGCTATTACAATGAACAGCTTATTAATTATTTTAAAGATTAAGTTGCCGGTCCTAGTTATGTTAGTGTTATTAACAGCATGTGTGTGTGTATGATAATAACTTGGATGCAAAGACTCAGAGGAGGACTATACTTAAAACTGTTACCCTGCAGCACAGAATACATTTTGGGTGATCTTTCTTAATTAAAAGATTTCAATCTAAGTAACGCTCCAATCCATTCTTGAGGTCGCTTGTTTGTAGCCATGCAAGTGGGTGCCAGACATTCCGGGAGAACAGCTGACTGAGTGAGCTCAGGTCGCTGATACTAATAATGCAGTCTTCTTGCTGACACAAGAGTAATGATAAAGGCACAGAGCATGGGCAGAATATCCTGTCTCAGCCCAAGAGCTGGAGGGCTTGATGGAAGACTAAAAAGAAACGCCCATTTGGTCTTGCCTGGTTAAAATTTATCTGCAGTATCTTCAACTTCCAAAGGCTTACCCTGAAATATGTTGTTCTTTCAAATCCCATCATGTGTTTTCTAAAGAATCAACAGTGTGAAGCTCACATACTTTTTTTTAATTTCCTGAATTTGTTTGTTAGTGAAGTATAACAAACAATAATAATACATTAGTGATCGTATGGAAAAAAACTTCTAAAGTACAAGATATAATAATCTGTAGCTTGAATCATATCAACTGGATTTCTATTTTCTCAGTGGAAACGTTTCGCTCCTTATCCAAGAAGCTTTTTCAGTCTGAGCAAAGTTTGTAAGGGAATCCTTAAATATGTTTCTAGGGTGGCTGTGTGACCTTGCACCAAGTTGGCATAAATGGATTCCTTGACCCCTCTTTCAAACCACTTATCTTCCCTGTCTAAAATGTGAACATTAATGTCCTCAAAATGAGTGTCCTTTTTCCTTTAGATGAAGGGTAAACTGCTGACTCTGGTCCTGTGGTGTTACTCCTCCTGTGTTGGGCCATCCTCCTGTACAAAGGTTGTTTGGTTTCTCCAATGTAGAGCTCAAAGCACTCCTCACTGCACTGGATTGCATACACTACATTGCTTTTCTTGTGTTTTGGAGTTTGATCTTTGGGGTGTACAAGCCTCTGTCTCAGTGTGTTGGTGGGTTTGAAATATACAGGTATGTGGTGTTTGCCAAATATCCTTTTTATCTTTTCAGACACGCCAGCCATGTAAGGAATGACCAGGTTCTTCCATTTACTCTGAGTCTCAGCCCTGTCTGTCGCTGTTTTAGGTCTGGTAGACTTAGATATAGTGAAGGCCCAATTTGGATATCCACAGGCCTTCAGAGCTGTTCTCAGGTGCTGATTTTCATTCTTTTTGGAATCCATGGAGGTGGGGATGGTTTCTGCTCTGTGTGACAATGTCCTGATGACTCCTAGTTTGTGCTGTAGTGGATGGTGGGAGTCAAACATCAGATATTGATCTGTGTGTGTTGGAAAATCCTTCTTTGAATAGAGGTGGGGGCCTCAGGCACAATCTTTCCCCTATTTTCCTTCCTGCTTTGTCTTCTGTGCCTAGGAAGATTAAGACCATTTCACAATCTCAACAACAGCAAGGTAATCTTAACGATCCTCCTTTGGATGATAAAGGGACTTAGAAATAAACATCTCAAATAACCATGACCTAGCCCCAGGTGCAAGGTCACACAGCCACCCTAGAAACATATTTAAGGATTCCCTTACAAACTTTGCTCAGACTGAAGAAGCTTCTTGGATAAGGAGCGAAACGTTTCCACTGAGAAAATAGAAATCCAGTTGACATGATTCAAGCTACAGACAATTCCACCTGGATGACTGAGAACCTTCATCAAGATATAATAATCTTTTTATAATTCAAATCTATACTTCTTCTCCTTTTCTACCTCATACACTTTTCCAAAAAAGTGTAAAAAGATAAAATGGTAGCCCTGATCCAACTCAAGCCAATGTATGCCTGTGAGTCAGGACAACATCAGGACAACATTCAAACTCTAGATAAACAACAACAAAAATTTGGTTTCCCTCACCAGCAGATAGGCAGCAAACCACAAAATCTGATCAAGTATTAATATAAAGCATAATATTATAGGGGCGCAATGGCTCAGTGGTTAAGACGCCAGGCTTGTCGATCGGAAGGTCGGTGGTTCGAGACCCGAGTGCCGCGTGACGGAGTGAGCTCCTGCACTCGCCCCAGCTCTTGCCAACCTAGCAATTCGAAAGCGTGCAAATGCAAGTAGATGAATTGGTACCACTTCGGTGGGATGGTAACAGCGTTCCGCGCGCGTCATACCGGCCACATAACCGCGGAAGCGTCTTCGGACAACGCCGGCTCTTTGGCTAAGAAACGGAGATGAGCACCACCCCCTAGAGTCGGACACAACTGTGCAGGGGAAACCTTTACCTTTTACCTATAATATATATTAATATAAAGCATATAGGAAAAGAATACATTTGTGTACAAGACAGACCAATAGTTTTGACTGGAATTTATTTGTAAAAGTAGTTAGGATCTAAATTGTAAATTGATGGTTTTTTAATGAATCTAGTTGATACTGTCTTCTTTAATTAGATTAGGGACAATTATTGTGATTCTAATTAATATTTGACTCTAACAGAAAATGCAGTGCTATTTCAGATGCATACTTTCCTATGGATATTAAAAAGAAGCCCCAGTATAGGCTGAGAAGAACTGAAAGAAATTTTTTATCTTGCACATAGTGAGGTAGTATGACTTAGTTTTGACTCTCAGAGCATGGGACAATTGATAGCTCTGGAACTGAAGATTTTGTGATTTTGGTATTGATGGGAGTGATCAACACAATTACTCAATTGTCTCATCTGTTTCGCAGGTTGTCAGAATGTTAGAAACCTGGAAGGAAGATTTCTAATTTGACCAGAGTTTATTGTGAGACATAAAGAACTGCATATGAGCATTAGAACAACAGTGCTTCTATCACAGAATCTGCAGCTCCAGTCTAAGGCAACTGAGCACTGATGCAATTAAACAGCACCATGAGAGAGAGAGAGAGAGAGAGAGAGAGAGAGAGAGAGAGAGAGAGAGAGAGAGAGAGAGAGAGAGAGAACACAAACTGAAAGGGGAAAGTACTCTGTACTTCCAAAGGAGTACCACTATCAGTATGATTTGCCATTCGCAGAATTCTTATGTCAACAGGATCAGTAAACAAGTATTAATGTTTTTACTGTTGGAATCATCTAAGGGGAATTCAGAGCAGTTTGTTGCAGAGAGCAAAGAGTAAGATTGGAGAGGAGAATTGTGTCAGCCTCAGGAAGCTGGCAGGATACAGCTGATAGGAGAATGTAGGGAAGCAGCTTCAAAGCTGAGCTATTTATGACCCGAATGCTGTACAAATTTTGCACTCCTTGTAAGAGGGTCAATAGCAGCATTTGGTGAGCTCTAAGTGTCCCCTATGCTAATGAACACCATCCTCAAAGCCAATAAATAGGGCCTCTGGGCAAGGTAAAAAACTGGCATTAGCAGAAGTTTGTTATAAAGCTTGGCTTCTGAGTGCCTGGAGTGCCAAAAGATCCCTCTCCCCCCATCTGCTCAACCCCACCATCTTCCCTCTAGCCGTCTGTTTAGTGTCACTCAGTTGGGATGGATCCTGTTAAAGATCTGATGCTCAGTGAAGACTCTTAAGGTGTCTGGAACGTCTGCCTCTAATCATAAACACTGCAGCTGGCAAGGATGTGGGGGGGGGGAGAATCACCTTGATCTAGCACACATTCCCTTTGATGTCTCTGCAACAAGTTTGCTGCCCAAAGTAAAAGGCACAGGGATTTTTTTAAAAAAAACCTCTCCCCACCACAAAAATAATAATACAAAAATACAGAGCCTTGACATACTCAAATCATAACCATATGACTCTCAGTTCCATGCCTGGCTTCTTTTTCTACTTGGTTTTTTAAAAAAATATTTTGTTCTAAGAAGAAGAAGAATCTGACAATGATAACATGAAACAGGTTGAGAGATAATGGGAAATTCAGAAGAAAATATGTCCAAAAAAGAATTGGGCTGCCACTACCAAAAATGGAAAAAACTCTCCTGCCAAAGATTGCTAACTGTAGTAACCTTAAGCAAGAAGATGTAACATACTTAACAGGAAAAAATAATTTTCTCCCTACAGTTTACACTCAAATATTGTATATAAACACCTCTTACCCTTCTTGATTTTTGAAGGTAGCTATGTAAAATAAAATAATTTTTATTTGATCTTTTGCCACTTAAATCAGCATAGACTATTACTACTGTATTTCTGTAGAGTAAGAGAAGTCACATCCCCCTTAATGCTACTGTACCACAAACTCTTTTAGCATTGATAGCTTGATAAACATATGGATATGAGGAAGAAATGAAGGACCTAAAGGAGCATGCCACTCTGTTTTTCTAATTGTGGTATCATAATCTTATATACTGTAAATAATAGGCCAGTGAGATTGATTAGACCAAATTGCAAGACGCATGTGGTCTAGTCAGTTTTCAAATCTAAGGGGAAAATGCACAAACGGAGCTGCAGGTTAACTTGACTGCCTATCTCAAGAGGCAGCTGTGTATTCAGAAACTTGGGTGGGTGGGGCAGAGGGAAGACAACCAAGGGAAAGTTTAACTTTCTCTAGATTACGGGAATGATCTGTTGATTTTCCAACAAATATGCAGGATAGTCACACTGATACACATGCATATCCATCTAAAATAAAAACATTCACCACCCAAAACTGGATGGTGCCTAATGTAGTTGCCGGCAGGCTCCACATGCTGAGAATAAAGTTATAGGTACAACGTGAAAAGAGGCAGTGGTGACTTGGTTCTTCAAGGATCTCCCATTTGGGCAATAAACAGGAAAATGGAAAACTTCTGCCAACTTTCACTTACTTCCTTCTCACTATTCCCAGTGGCTGCAAATCACTCTAAGCAAGTATTTCTTTGTTCCTTAAAAGGCAGGGTGGCAGCTGGGAGGGGCCAGCAGAGAAGAGAGGAAATAGCTATTCCATGGCAATGACCATTCTGTTCAAACTGCCCCATGCAAATTCATCTGTAACTTTTTTTTAATAGCTTGAAAGAACTTTAAAAGCATGGATGTGCCCTGAGTGGGACCTTGATGTTTACTGCTGTGTTATTCATTTCAAGAATGCATCATTCAACTAAGCACGCTTAATGTCTATTCACATGCAAGAGTTTCATTGGCCATTATAATATTAAATCTTTTCTAAAATTAAAGTTTAGAGTGCAGCCCACTCTATTTTAGCATTCATTTAAGACCAAAGCTAAATGATTGCAAAAATAACAATTCTGTATGTGCTTTGGCAATGTATTACCTTTTTCATATCAAAAAGAAGGCGCACCTTCTCTGCTGTAGCCCCTGCCCTCTGGAATATTCTCCCTTCAGAGATCAGGATGTCTCCGACCCTGTTGGCCTTTCGCAAGGCCGTGAAGACCTGGTTATGTGCCCGGGCCTGGGCCCCCGAGTGTGTTAATGGTCCCGTTTCTTGGCTATATTACCATCCATACATTGCTTACTGGGCAGTCATGTATATTTAATTTGTGTTTTAATTGTTTTAATTGTAATTGCTTTAACTGTTTTATGGTTTTTATTGCTGTAAGCCGCCCAGAGTCACTTGTTGAGATGGGCAACTATAGAAATCAATCAATCAATCAAATAAATAAGGTAGGCAGAGATTTCCTCTTGAAAAGCAGTATACTTTGAATTAAACCTACATTCTGAGAAGTGCATGGTAACATTGTTCCTCGGACACTTACAATATCTAAACCATTCTTGATTTTAATCCATAAAAGTTAGCATTTAGTTTAATATGACTCAAAAAAGATTTAAGCGACTGAGAGGCAGGATTTCCAGGAACAGACAGACACTGGAGTGCACGTTTTGTTTAGGTTTGGTACGAATATGTGCTAGATCAAGTTACACTGCTTCTTATTGCACCGTGTCATCCTGACACAACTGAAACAAAGGAGAAATGACACACTGTCAGTGAAACATAGCAAGGAGCACAAGGGAGGGTAAATCACCCTCTGTGTCATAGCTGGAAAATTTGGGAGCTGGCTTCCAAATCTATCTGAGATTTTGCAGGCTATCTGGAATGACAAGCATTCTCTGAAATCCCACTGAAGGCTGCAGATTCAGATAAGATTCAGATTTATTAAGTTTATGCAATTGTACCAGGGAAGAGTACACATATATGAAACTAACAGTGAGGTAGGTGAACTCAGGATTGTGGAAAAAAGGATTGATATATCTTTATATTGAAATGACAGTTTATGCTGTGTTACTGAAGTGCAACAGAAAACTAGATGCAAATGGTACAGCAGTCAACCTAGTGCCATCCAAATATACAGTATTGGAGCTGCAAAATGTCCAGCCACTATGTTATCAGGACCTATATTCCACGTGCCATCAGAAATCGCTTGACATCTCAAAGGTAAAAGGAAATCTTGACTGATGAGAAGTTCAGGAATTGGCAAAAGCTTTGAATGGGCTGGTGCTGCCTTCTATGCAAGAGACTAAGAACAGACACAACACAAGGCAAAAAAAGAATTGATACCTGTCCAGATATCATGCAGACATTGCAATCTCATCTGTCTAATGTGACAAAATATCAGTTCTGTAACCATCCTAATTGTAGGGTGGATTGTGAAAGCTCAGCTGCATATCCGATGAGCAACCAGACCAGAGATTTACACTAATATATAAAATGGGGCAGTGTTAAAGAGAAAACATACAATTGATGGAAAATAATTACCTTGACAAACAATCAAAATAATCTTTAAAAACTTTTGTTTTTCCTAAGTATGCTTATAAAATCCTCATCTTCTGAATTCCTCCCTGGATTTGAGGGTTTTGCTTTGATGGGTATTTTACTGGAGCAGAACCAATTAATACAGAAATCTGTGGTTCTTCCAGAGGTATATATCAGTAATGTGGCAAGAATTTTTTAGAATATTAAAATACAAAAGAAGTCCTGGGTGGATATCAGCAATTAAAAATAAACACAGACTGCTTTTTTAAAAAAAATACAAAAACCCACCTGTGCTAATATACTATTTACTTTTTAAAAAATATTATTTCTTCTTACTAATATAAAATTGCATAATTATGTACCCATGGATTTGTAGGGGAAAAAAACACAATGAGTCGTACCATTTTAACAGCATCTAAGAAGAATACATACATACAGAATACTTTTAGCTTTCTAAAAGCACTGCTGGTGTTTGTATGTATGTGGTCTTTAATTATACTTTTTCTTTCCACAAAAACTGTTCTGTTATCATAAAACCTTCCACTTTTTAAACTAATAAAAATAATTTGGTGGAGATTTTTTGCTATTAAGCATTATTATTAGAGACTTGAGGGCACATGTTTGTAACATTGCCAATATTCTGAAATCTTAATTCTTCCCAGTAGACATCTATTATCTGACAGGTTCTATCAAAATGACAGAAGAATAATGAAGGATTCTGAGGAATCCATTCCTCCAAAATGTTTTGCAGATATTATCAACAGGTACAGATCAACTGTAAAAACACTGTTTACCTCTGTAAACATCAAAGGAAAAGGATTTAAAGTGCACCCAATTCTCCTAGGGCGATGGAATCCCACCGGCTCACCATGTCGTGTGCTGAACCCTATTAGAAGTCATATCAAATAATAAGTATTTTCCCCAAAGGAAGCATCATTCTCCACCTCTCAATTGCAGGAAAGATAGTCTAGAGCTATTAACTAGAACTGTGCTTTCAGTGGGAAACATTCTCCCTGAAACATTTGCCTGAGATTTGTATTTTACGGAAGCAATTAGAATGTGGTTTCTTCAGAAGATGGCAGGAAACTTCAAAGAGGAAACACAGAAACCAGTTGCATTCCCCTGTCCAAGCATTTTGCCGCCCTTCTCCAAACAGAAAAAACTATGAACTCTAGGTACAAACTCCAGCAAAGCAAGCATGTGCCCACAAAGCATTCTGATAGCAAAAATGCACAGTCTCAATTACAACTAATCAAACAAAGAATTCCAGATTTGGCCTAACTCCCCCACAGGTCTCTGCATTCAGAAACTAAATCCTGTCGTGAAAATAAATTGTAGATCTATAAATGACAGAAAGATGCCACCTTTTCATAAATGTGTAAAATTTACATGGTTGAAAAAATGTGTGCAGTTGCAAGAAACAAATTTCTGGAATATTGTGTGTGGGGTTGAACCTTTTAAAGATTTGAATATTCTGTTTGAAAATTTCTGTCTCAGACAAGGCGAGCATTGCTACTGATGGAAAAACGGAACGGGAAACCATTTGGAAGAATCTCTGATAGCATTACATGAGTCAACCTCATTTTGTCCTTCTTCTTCTAAATTCACAATAAAAATACTAATGTGCTTTCCATGTTCACTTCACAATACACAAATCTCTGGAGTGTTAAAGCAAACACACACACACACACACACACACACACTAAAATTAAGGCTATTCAGATTCTACATACACTATGGCCAAATTTGTCCTTTCTACTTGGTGTCATTTCTCTAATGTAAGGAGACAAAAAACAACTAGAAAGGAGAATATATATGAAGAGATTGGCACAAGTTGCCTTAAAAAAATCCTGTTATAATAGTGATGGTAATATAGGTAGATAACATCCAATCAAAACTGGTTCTTCAGAAGAAAAGAAAAAAGAGGCTGAAAGTGGGACTGCAGCTATGTAGATAAATGAGTTTCTGAGAAGGGTTCAGAATTTCCACCTCCAAGTGATCTCCCGCAAATGTTCCAGCAGCAGACCTAATTTTGTGAACTCACAATCAGAATCCCATGGGGGGGGGGGATATTGAGCAAAAAGATGGGAGACAGAGAAAGAAGTAAACAGAATAGTTACCTGCTGTTGCTACTTATCACTTTAAACTGCAGCTGCCAGAGGCCACTTTTCATAGAGGGTGGGGTGGATGGGGGCTGGAGGTAGCATTTACTTTGTCTTCAGTTCTTTCAGATTCAGCTAGTATCAGTGGCAAATTGTGAACAGATAGTAAATAATATAGTATCACAGGAAGCTAGTATCACAGTGTATGCATTGTGGCAACTCTTATCAACTCCTGGTGCATACACACAAACACATACACACATATACACACACCTACTTCCCTTGTGTGATTAATTCAGCTACATCTTCTATGGTCAAAAGGCTTTTGTAAAGCAAAGCTCTGGTACTCCCAAATTCAGTTTAGCTTTCTGTCATGACCTGAAAATTTAAGTAATTGCAAAGATGTTCTGAGATAATACCCTAATATATTTTATATATCCAATGGGCAAGCAGGCATTCAGAGAAACAGGGTCTTTTAAAAAGCCTTGGTGATCTCAATATGGCCTCTGGCCTTTTGTTGCTACTCATTGTTCTACAACGTTCTACAAAGTCACTTCTGAGTTTCCTTGTTCCTTCTTATTGCCCACCCAAAAACACCTCTGTGTAGAAAATCAGAGCCATGCATCAGTTTTTATATCTCTACCAGCCAGGTATTAGATTAGTTTGCAGCCAGAGTTTTTAAAATGGACTTCTAAAGTGGCTACATGCTAATGTTTGTATTGAAGACGCTTTTCTTTCCATCTTCCTTTTTGATTCTGTTTTTGAAAAACAACAGAAGAGAATAAAAATATTTTGCTTCCCGCCCACCCTTTCCCTTTTTGCTTTCCATATTTTTTTTTCCTTGGGACGATCTATGACAATATCTTTTAAACCCCAGAAATAACCCAATGAAATGAGCCTTTGGCCCGAGGCATTTGTTCATTATATAAATCAAATAAGCTCCAGAACTAGACACAGAGGGACTGGTAATGCCCAGTGAATTCTTAATGCTTGGCTAAAATGATTTGGGTGCATTGCATGCAGATGTCAGGTATTTAATAAAGAGCTCCATTGTTCAGGCCCCTTCTCCTCCTCCATTGCTCCCAGCACTCCCTCAGGAAGGGAGGAGGAAGGGAGGGACGGCAATTCCAGCTGGGCTTGGAACCTTGTTTGAGTCAGGAAAACCACAGCTCATAAGCAAAGAGGAAGCATAATGTTCTACAAGGACAAAACATTAGCAAAAATGTCACTCAGCCCCAGTTCCACATGTTGGCTGCCATGGCCTCTTCCTCCAAGCATGCCCGGCTGATATAAATTCCATCTGCTCAGCAGCCAAGTGACAGAGAAGAAATAGCAGCATATGGTCTCTATTGCTATCGGGTTTTTGTTCCATGTTAGACCTTAGCTAGAAACATATGAAGAGATGAAGGCGCTGGCAAGCGACTAAAAGCCTGCACTGGCACAAGAGAGGCTTTCTGATGCTTTTCACACTTCACTTTGGATTTTTACAGAGAAAAAGGAGGAGGAAAGTTGATAAACTGTGCTGTAGGAGCCAAGGCCTGGAGGTCATTTGGTCTTTGAGTGTATGTTTGTGTATTGTTGAAAACCTGAACAGCAGATTTTCTTTTAAAAGGGAAACAAGAGTTAACTAAGAATGCAAGCCTACACAGAGGCCCATTTAACTCAATGGGTGTTATTTCTAGGCAAACCTGCGTAGGATTGTCCCTCACAGGAATGTAACTCGCACAGGAATGTAACTCTTCATCTAACTTTCCCCTTCCCCCCTCTGAAATATCCACTGGCTTGGATCAGCTCCCAAAACACTTTATATTCTCTGGAAGAGCAGCTGGGAAATACCAGAACAAACATGATTAGCTCTCGATTAACTCTATAATGTCTAGCAAGGTTGTTAATTTGCTGAGCTAAGCAGAGAGAGATAAGGATGAATGCAAATAATTTTTTTTAAGAAAAATGTGGCTAGTACAAATAAATGGGGTGCATGTAGAGAGAGAAGGAACTCTTCAATGTGGACAGTAAATTATGCAGATAGATGAGAAGAAGCAGTGATAGAATAGAGTTGAATCTCCTCTCTTATGATGCATGCAAAGGCTATAATCACAGAAAGACTTGAGGGGCCCAAATAATTATGTATTTTTTATATTTACACAACAATATTTATATTCAAAACAAATGTAGCTTTTACTTATTTGTGTATCTCCCTATGCTACTGGAGCATTAGACAGTCATCTCATTTGGGAGATAGGGCCACAAACTGACAGGAACAAACAGCAGTTAAAATGACATCAAAATTTACCCATGCACTCTAGCAGATGTGAAATAGTGAGAAAACATAGACAGTGAGTTGTTTCAGAGTACACATAAATTTATAATAAAGTCTTAAAATGCTTAATTATTAATCAGAGTTAAGAGAAGCTTTTATGTAACAAACAAACAAGAAAATACCACTGTGAACTTCCCGTCATCCATGTTCTGTCATCCACTGTCCTTCAGGATGGACAATGATTTCCAGAAATGTCCATATATACCTTTCAGAACCAAACATCCTGTGCAAAACAGGTATAAAGAAGCCTAGATGCTAGCAATAGGCAATCTCAATCCACTAAATATGTTGTATACCTATCACTTTTGGACAGTTGTATCCATAGAAAATTAGCAACAAAAGAGAAGCTACGGAATGATGGCTAGTTGTCATTAAATATATGAATGCTTGAATGATACGGAAAACTTCTCCTTTCTTATAAGAATACTTTGGATTATATTATGCTAGAATAGCAACTTTTTAAGGAAAAAGTGTTGCCCTTTCCTGCTTATTAAATGTCATTTAATAGTTATTTTAAAAAGTAATTTAAGTTTTACCATCTACCAAGTCTCTTTGAACCACACATAGACAGAAAGCCTTGTATATATATTGTCCTAGATAAATCTGGTCTCCTAACAACTAAAAATTCTGAAAGATACACCCTGGGATTGAATTTGAGCATTTTCACCTCAGCAGAATCTATGAGGGCAACAAGACTAGACTGAAGCAAAAACCAGGTAGTTTATAACTTTCCCATAAAAATCTGAACAAGGGTCAGATAAGTGATGCATTGGACTTTATTCAATGTGTGAGGTGGCTTGTGGGAGAGGTTCCTACCATCTGTTCCCCATATGCTAACAGTGGTGCAAGCTCTTAAAGTAGTCCATGTGGGCTATGAGATATTATATAGTCACCTGAATACTCTTGAAGAGCCCCACTGAATGAGAACCCAGTGCAAAGTGTCCTTTGCTGTTATCAGCATACAGAGCATTCTAACAATTAAGGAAAGATAAATTAAGGAGCCCTGCCTTATGAATAAAGTAGGTCTAAGTCCCAAAATAGTTCACCCACATTTTCTATAGATTTTTATCTTTTAAAAAATCTATAGAAAATCTACCCAACAGTAAGTAGGTTTTTCTTCTGATCCATGCAACTGTATCTCTGACATAGCTGGAATTAAACATACAATGGAGTATACATAGACACACATTATCCATTGGTAAACAGCAGCATAAATTCATTCACAGAAAAGAATGAATTATAAAATAACTGCGTGATTACCAAAACGCAAAGAATTTAAGGAATTCACTCTCCAACAGTTATCAGACCCACTTGCCCTTTGCTAAGTGAAAATGGAAATTATTATTTTATTTCTTCATCTGAAACTGTATCAAAATAGGTTTTTTAAAATTATCTCTAGAAAGTTGTACACTAGTTATCTGTTTGTTTCCAGGATTAATCTAAGGTCCTGATTTTATCCTTTAGAAGGATTGACTGCCTTCTTTCAAACATAAGCCCAGAGTCACTTGCGAGATGGGTGGTGCAGAAATATGAGAAATGAATAAATAAATAAAATTCTCTCTGCAGCATTTGAAGCCTTGCATCAGATTCCTTAAACATATAACCTATGAAGGAGAATTACTAGGAGCAAGACATTTTCTGTCATGGATCTCACTTCATGCAATGTTTTTCTAGATGAAACCATTCAGCCTTGGACACAATGTTCTTTTAGCTATTCAATTAAAATATGACTGTTCAAAGTATTTGGTTATATATCCCTTTATGGTTGTATTCTTTTCAGGATAAATTGTATTTCAGGTTATTTTTAAGATACGTTTGTATGTTGTAAGCTACCTTGAGTTTACCTTGTTAAAAAAAGGTAGGTAGATTTTTAAAATAATAGTATAAATACATTTACCAAGTACTTTAATACTAAGCATGAACTGTCTGAGGTTCAAATTGCATGGTACTTGGGGAAAAAAATCTAATATTTAAGTATACATTATCATGTTCATTTGACAATCATTTTTATGGAGAGGAATTCCCTTTTCTACAAATTGTAGTTAACTTTAGTCATGAGCATGCCATTTATTGCTTGCTCAGGTGAAGGACCAGATAACACTTCTCCATGCTGACTGACCACCAATTTATATCCAATTTCCATTCAACAACAGATTCTGGGCAGCTCATCTAAAAAAATTATCCTCAACAATGAATTGCAACCAATCCCCAAATTAAGAATTAAAATGAAATTAACAATAAAAATTGATTAAAACTAAAATGCTTAAAAACAGTCCAGTGAACACTTAAGCCCCAAATGGGACATGTTAAAGCATGATAATTTTGGTCTAGAGCCAGTTTGGTCTAGTGGTTAAGGTGCTGGGCTAGAAACCAGGAGACTGAGGGTTCTAGTCCCGCCTTAGGCCTGAAAGCCGGCTGGGTGACCTTGGGCCAGTCACTCTCTCTCAGCCCAACAAACCTCACAGGGTTGTTGTGGGGAAAATAGGAGGAAGAAGGAATATTAGGTATGTTCACCACCTTGAGTTATTTATAAAAATAATAAAGGTGGGATAAAAATTAAATAAATTTTACATACATACATACATACATACATACATACATACATACATATTATTAATTTATTTTTTATCCCACCTTTATTATTTTTATAAATAACTCAAGGTGGTGAACATACCTAATATTCCTTCTTCCTCCTATATATATAGGCAGAATGTACCAAAGACTTAGAGCAGCCACAGAAAAGACCTGGTTCCTGTTTCTCTCTCCTCATGTCTTCTCACATCATGTGGGGAAGAAATCCAAAGCATCTCTTCCTGGACTGCTTCAATTAAAAAAAACCCTTTTCCCCTGTTTTAGAATGGCAGGTGACTTTAGGGATTTTAAGGCAACTCTATTGGCAACTGATGCCATTACAGAAGAGAAAAGTACATGTGTCCTGCCACATAATCACAAGCTGGTGATTTATCAGAGTAAACGAAAGAACCTGGTCATTCCCTACATGGCTGGTGTGTCTGAAAAGATAAAACGGATATTTGGCAAACACCACATACCTGTATATTTCAAACCCACCAACACACTGAGACAGAGACTTGTACACCCCCAAGATCAAACTCCAAAACACAAGAAAAGCAATGTAGTTTATGCAATCCAGTGCAGTGAGGAGTGCTCTGAACTTTACATTGGAGAAACCAAACAACTTTTGTACAGGAGGATGGCCCAACACAGGAGAAGTAACACCACAGGACCAGAGTCAGCAGTTTATCTTCATTTAAAGGAAAAAGGACACTCATTTGAGGACATTAATGTTCACATTTTAGACAGAGAAGATAGGTGGTTTGAGAGAGGGGTCAAGGAATCCATTTATGCCAACTTGGAAAATCCTTCCTTGAATAGAGGTGGGGGCCTCAGGCACAATCTTTCTCCCATCTTTCTCCCGGCTCTGTCTTCTGTGCCTAGGAAGATTAAGACCATTTCACAAGCTCAACAGCAGCATGGTGATCTTAACGATCCTCCTTTAGATAATAAAAGGACTTAAAATAACATCTCAATATAACCATGCCCCCAGGTATAAGGTCACACAGCTACCTAGAAACATATTTAGGATTCCCTTACCAACTTTGCTCAGACTGAAGAAGCTCCTTGGATAAGGAGCGAAACGTTTCCACTAAGAAAATAGAAATCCAGTTGACATGATTCAAGCTACAGACAATTCCACCTGGATGACTGAGAACCTTCATAGACATAATCACAAGCAATTGCTCTCTGGATTCTGTCTAACAATAAGGCATCTTGAGTAGCATCTTCTCAATTAAGCTGTGTTGCCATGTTTGCCATTTCTGACAATGATACTTTTTTATCTAGTAAATATAAATCTAGAAGTCCAAATTATTGGGAAGACTGCATACCCCACTCTACTCAATATGCTTTTCTTACTACAAGACACAAGTAGGGTACCAACCTTACCATAATTCACAACTCCTGCAATATACTTGAAAAAAAGCTCTTTTTTCCCCTAAAAGGCTAAGGTCAGGTAATGGTAAATGGCACTATCAAAGCTCTTTAGAAGGTGAGACAAACTTTGCTTTTAATTCCCACTGGGCAATCAGCAAAGCATCACAATCAATGTGGTGTATCATATAGTATTACATAAACTTAATTACGCTATATTATGGGCAATACAAACCACTGGGGTAACATCACTGAAATCAATAGAGCTAATGCCAGAAAGAACTCTATGAAGCTTATTGCTCATGCTGGTAGTCGATATGGTATTTCTTAAAAGGCAAAGAACTTTGTGAAGATGGAGCTTTGTTTGTGTTCAGCTGCATGGGAGTAAGAATGGTACAAGTCGGCTACCTAGCTGTGAAATGCATCAATGTAATTTCCCGTAAGCCAGATCCTTGAAATAATACAGCTGCTGCAATGAGTGAATAGCTGATGGAGCTTCTGTGAACCTCCCTAGCAGGCCAGAATATTGCTCTACTGTGAATGACAAGTGATGGGCCAAATCGCAAGGGAGCTACCAGTGAGTTATTAATGGTGACAGGTACACTACCTGGGAGACAGGTTGAGAGGGGAAGAAGATTATTTATAAGCGAATAGTTAACAGCTGTACCTACTGCTAAGCATTACATGGATGCCACAAACGGTAGAATTCAAATTGTGGGTTATTCAAGCACGAACAACTGCCTGTCACCAAACTTGCAGCGCTTCGCTACAAATTAAGGTGGGAGAGATGAGACGAGGCTGGAGCGATGCCTCGATCAGGAAGGCAATGTCATCACAGAAGCTGTGATAAGAACAGAGAAAGGGGCTAGATAACTGCTAGGTGAATTATGATTCTTAATAATAACAATGAATTGGCAACAGCAGCCTTTTAATTTTTCCTCAGGGCTTTTCATAGAAGAACATATGCTGAGTGGGTCTAGAGCTGACAAAAATAAATGAGGAGAAAAGCACAATAAGACAAAAACAAGGAAATGTCTTCAGATAAGTTTTTGCTTAATAGAGGAAATAATAAACGGTGGTGGGAGAGAGAATTGTTTTTCAGGATGATAGTGGATTAATGAAATACCAATTTGAAAGAGCCTGATTAAAAAGGAATCCTCCATTTTAGACAGCAGCCGTTCAACTGCTATTCCACAGGACAAATATAGCCACATTAATGACTGTAGGTTTTCACTGAGGTAAACATGCCTGGGGTGGGGAGGGAAACCACCACTCCTGGAGATGGCGGGCTCCCTAAAATGGCCCTTTGGATGTATATAAGTGGTACAACTTTAACCGTCATCTGGATTTTACACTATATTTATATTTATACTGTAATTGTATTTGATATTTATTATCTCTATGATATTTTAATGTTTTTTATCTTTGTTGTAAACTGCCCAGAGTCCCACCTTTGGGGGGAGATGGGAGGTGGCAAAATTTAATAAATAAATAAACAAAATAAATATGAAGGGGATAAGATATTTGCAGAAACAAGACAAAAGTGTGTAAGTCCATCTACAAAAGCCATGCATTGTCTTATTTTACTCACTTTTCCCCCTTTTCCCCCAAGGAAACAGGGAAGAAACTCCAAATATTTGGAGTGCAAATTTTATTTCTTCTGTTGTCTCCCTCACAATTAGATTGAGATTCTGAATCTTTTTCTGTAGGAACGTCTGTTGAGTGCCATGCAAATAAGTAATAAATGTCCCCAAAGCTTCCTTTAAACACAACTGCACTTTTTAAAATACAACTTAGGTGTTAAGAATTTTTATGGAAATCGTATCATGTGATCTATGCGTTTATGATTATGATGTTGTTTTTTAACAGCGGGACAAAATAAAAGTTAGGTAATTATTTCGCTGCCAAATATTCCTAATTATCAATTGAAGAGAATATCTGTAGCTCAGGGTTGAACTGTGGAGTCCTTGGTGCTCTCTGAGCCTGGTTGTTTTCCGGCAGACGTTTCATTGCCTGACTAGATGTTGCCTAGTCTGGCAATGAAACGTCTGCAGGAAAACAACCAGGCTCAGAGAGCACCAAGGACTCCACAATTCCTGATTATGCTATGAATGGGGATGGGCTGGTGTAGCTTTCATTATAACTAAAAACTTTAAAATAATTAGGTTCCTTGGATTTCAGTGGTGAAAATTTAAGCATTTAATTCTAATTGGAACAAATACAACTTAAAAGTACATAAATTGTGCTACAGTATACCATAAATTTCTTAAAAGGTAGGTTTAAATACTAAAAATGTAAGATATTAGAAAAAATTAGACTGCTTAAAAGTGCAGCTTGAGTTGTCACTTATAATTCAGCAGTTACAAGTAATGGAGAATTGGACTGAAATTAAAGATGTTCTCATCACCACTTACCACTTTATTCCATTTTATTGCTTTGGCTCTAAAAATGTAGGTATATATATTTAGCCATAATTGTTTGCAATGGAAAAAGAAGGCGATTTTCAATCATGTATAAAAATGGTCACAGGAACATTTATGTTAGTATAGCTTGTGAATATTCTGTTAAACATTTTAATTTGCCTTTTTCCATTGGATTCATGCAAAATAGGTACTAGATTTCGTGTTCTGCTGCATTTAGTTTCTAAAGCTGCACTGATACAGCCTCTGACCTGAGTATACTGTTCACCTTTTCAGAGGTAGTCAATCAAATTTCAAAATCAGTTGATTAAGTAGTAGAAGAACCATGAGCTAAGTTTCATAAACAGTGGGGGAACTAATTAAATGTGCCCTACTTTTTTAAAGCACTGCTATCTTATGGGAGAAAAAAAGATTATTTTTTTCCTGCAAAAAGGGCACAGAGAAAACAGGTTTAGAAGAAAATTGCAGGAATAAGACAGAATATGAATTTAAGGAAAGATAATTGGGAAAGGAAAGGGAAAGGGATTGGGCAGGGTAGAATGAAATTGCATGACAAGCCAGCTACTTCAAGAGTTATAACTTAGTTATTGTAAAGGAATATTCACTATATAGGCTTTGATCTAAGATAACCTACACACTTTTTAAAAATCTCTTGTGTTTATCATTATTATATTATTAGAATATTACAAAACATTATAATTTACAATAGAATAGCTAACATGTCTTTTTTTTTTACCTCTATGATGGTGTGTTAAAAACTCATTGTATCAGATCAAAGGTACACAGGTTAACACAAATCAGGCTGAATTGATACCTTCACTGTAAAGTACTGGTCAGGCAACTTATAGAGAAACTGTTAAAACTCTACAATCAATGAACCAGTTGGTGCATCTTTACCAAAATGAATGCAGAGTGTACACTAGGTTACAAAGGAAATAACATAAGGACTTGTTCTACAAAAATTAAGGCAAAATTTGGGCAGGGGTTTCCCATTTTAACTATTCAGAGAGGGTGACTATGTATTTATTTGATGACTTATTTCCTAACATCTGATGCATGGAATATCCAAAGGGATGTGGCAATGCTCTTTAAATTAGGTTCAAATTAAAAAAAAAACACCTACAAATAGCACATACATACAAAAGAAAAAACAGAATAAAGATAGCCTACAAAAAATAAACAAACAAACAAACCCAACAAACCCAAACCCAAACCCCAAATAAAATATCAGGATCTATTATGTGAAAATACAAGTTTTGCAGAACAAGCCACTCTTTCATTTTGCCTGATCTTGAAAACATTGTTAAAACATCATTTCCTTCAAGGTAGAGATATATCCTGGAAGAAGATTATCTATTAGCGTTTGGGTTTTTTGTTGCCAGATCACTAATGGTTAATGCAATAGCATATGTGAGATAACACATACACTTTCCTCTTGCCCTTGGTAAATAGATTCTAGCATGATCAATGTTTTTGGCATTTAGGGTAATATACATCTGGCACACAAATCTCTTGGCATCTGAGTAACAATGAGCCAATTTGCTCTAGTGGTTAAGGCAACGGGCTAGAAACCAGGAGACTGAGAGTTCTTGTCCCGCCTGAGGCATGAAAGCCGGCTGGGTGACCTTGGGCCAGTCGCTCTCTCTCAGCCCAACTCACCTCACAGGGTGGTGGTGGTGGGGAAAATAGGAGGAGGAAGGAGTATTAGGTATGTTCGCTGCCTTGAGTTATTTGTAAAAATAATAAAGGCGGGATAGAAAATAAATAAATAAACAAACAAACAAATAAACAAACTTATCCAACACCACTTACAAACTGCCTTTTTTATTTCAAAAAGAAAATTCTTCCAGCGGGACTTGTTCCCACAGCTATTGTAGCATGATACTGTGTTCTTCTTTACAAATTCTGAAAATTTAGAATGGGTAGTGTCTTTGTTTTTAGCTTTACAGAAACTCCATATGTTTCAGTTGCTTTTGGGGTCAGGAAGTGCAACAGCAGAAGCAGAACATCTGTATCTATAGAGATGACTAGATATTGTCTAAAACTTCCTACATGCTCACAATCTTGTAAGAATGAATGATCATCCTTGAGTTAGCTCTCTCATGGTTTCCCTGAAGACCAGGACTGCCTCTTCTCATTGATTATTCTTCACCGAGTTCAGTGATGCCACTAGCAATTATCAATCATATCACTGTTGAGTGATGTCATGAAGACCATCAGAAAGCAAGCAAGATCATCTTTATTTTCATCCATAGCAATTAACAGTTTCTACACATGCAATAGTAGCATGTTGCTTTGGATTACGTTTTGATTTCTACAATGACCAGTCATTCCTAAATTTTCAAGTTATGCTTTCCAGATATGGTTTTAGAGATTACTAGTGCTATATTCTCAATTATTTTATTCAGCCAGGAAAAGCTGATAGTGGTCATGGCCATAAGAGCTTCCAGGTGTCTATTTTCCATTCCATTCCTAACAAGAATTCCACCAAATCTTCAGAATGCATATTTTGGGTTATCAGTATATTGACCACTGATGATTTTTAGAGCACTTTAAAAAGTAGTTTCATCTAAACCTAGTTTCAAGTAGAGATTTGCATATCCCGTAGGATTCAGCTTGGATGTCAGTCCAGAGCTCTGGATACTGATTTCTCCAGACTCAACCATAAAATATCCAACCTGATGCTCCAGTCCCAATAGGCTGGGACTGTTTCATTTATCTCATTTGTTTATATGGGACAAACACAAATAGTAACAATTTTCAGCAGAAGGAAATCCCACCACATGATAGGATCCCACCTGTTATTATGGAATCAAGCTTGCCAAATTTTGAGCTATGTTCATTTATTAACAAAATTTGAGACAGGGAAATGCCAGCAACTTGGTGTTGTTTTAGGACAATTTTTGTCAAAATTTAAAGCAATACTACTCCAGCTTTGAAATAGCAATGCCAAATTTCTACCCACCAGTGAAATCAGATATTCTTTCAGTTGTTCCCCATTTTCCTTCTCTACCAGTGGTCAAGAAAGTAGCTTTTCTAAGAAATCTAAAGCTCCAGAGATACAGACTGAAATCAGAGCTTTGTGATGCACAGATCTAAAATAAAGCCAAATTGAATTTATTGGTTTACTGCTGAGAATCAAAAGATTTGTCCAAGTTACCCCATTCTACCTATAGATTTGGGACCCATCTGAACTGGATACACATCCTTGTACCTTGTTTCTATCACACTGCAAAGGTCACCTTCATTGACTTGACTGCATGCATGTGATATCCTTTTTTTGCACCCAGTTTTGTCGTCCTGCCATCTTTACCCTTCTTTTTGTTTCTTCCTGTTTTATTTGTTTTAAATGATTTGCAAAATGCCCAGAGTCACTGGGAGTTGGGAGGCATATTATTATTATTATTATTGAATTATGATACCCAAATAGCCACTATATGGGAGACAGTATTTCATGTCATGCAAGTTAGCATTCTCCAAGTACTGGTTTATTGCCAGAATTTGTAATGTTATTTTAATCAGTTATACAACTTCAAAGTTCAGTTTTTGTTCAGTTTATGGGTGGGTTTTTGTTAGTTGTTGTGTAGCCAATCAAAGATAGTGTTCAACAGTTTCCTGACTGCCTGTCAGACTTTTTCCCAACTGATAGAGGAAGTACATAGAAGCCTTGCTGTTAAGGATTCAAGGACACTTCTTTGATAAGCTGGATTTATTTCAAGAACAAGCAAAGCCATTAATAAATAAATCAGCAACTGTCAAGCATAAAATGCAAGTCATATTTATACTGAGAGCAAAGTTCAAATTTTGTGTTTCTTTCTCCCACCCATGCAGCACAATGGGCTGAAAATGTCTTGCTTTTGGGTGGAAGGAGCAGTTGATACCACTGTACTGCTGTGTAACAAATTAGTCTGATCCCAGAACATCTGCTTCTTCTTTGCCTCATCTAGTCTTTACACTACATCTCTTTCCACTTACTCCCTTCTTTACTCCCTTGTTCATGGAGGAGCCAGGAACGTCTCTCTTCATCATACCCTGGGCATGATGACCTGGAAGGGCCTGTGACTCTTTCACTGCTTTCATCTGTGTATTGGCTAGAACTGGGGGAAAAACCCTCTCCTCTTACAGTACCTCCTCTTGCCCAGAGGAAGGGGGTGGGAATAAATTCCACTTCCTCCCAAAAGGAGACAGCAGGCAGGGAGAGAATGTCCAACACAGAGACCTCCTGTTCAACCAATCTCCCCAGTCCAGGATGAAAAATGTTTGGAACATCCTGACAACTGACAGCAGGGAAAGAAAACTGCCTCAAGTCTCTTGACTTAAGTGCCTCTTTCCAGCTCAGAACTCATCCCCCCAGGATTTGGAGGGACAATAGGAGCAGGGAGTATCCACCTCTTCCTGAGAACCAGAAGTGGGGATGTTGATGTGCTCCACTTTGCACAATTCCGTTTGCAGTATTCACAGAAACCAAAACTGTCTATCTGGCCTTGACAACTACCAAGTCTTAAAGGGAAGGTGCCTAGGCTGAGGGAAAGGATGATGGTGATGGTTGGATTATTACCAATACAAGCATGGGATCCCTCTTCAAAATTGCAAGATAGACTTCTGGGTAGGGCAGATAAGAGAAGAAGCTGCAACAGACTGGATATTCCTCCCTTCCCCACTTCATGGTTTGTTCAGCGAACTATGGCTTGGCATGCATAAATGCAACTGTGGAATACATATTGTTGGGGAAACTGTCCAGGCTGACATTTTGACGCTTCCTTCGGACTGTGAGCTCAGCCACCTGCTCTTTAGACCTAGCTTGTTAAAGCTGCCCGGGGTGTGTGGTGTGAGTGGGTTCTAGCAGTGGTGAATTCTTCCTTGGGTGAGGGGGTTGTTCCTTTACCTCTTTAAAAGAGTCCTTGGTTTGCCCCCTCCTCAAGAAGCCATCGCTGGATTCCACCATACTGGACAATTTTCACCCAGTATCTAACCTCCCCTTTCGGGGGAAGGTGGTTGAGAAGGTGAGTGCGCAGCAGCTTCAGAGGACCTTGGATGAAGAGGATTATCTGGATACCAAACTATACAACTCAAAAGGGAGATAATGGGATGCTTGTATTAAGAATGCTCTTTCTTGGGTCACCGCAGAGCCAATTGCTGGCTGATCAACGGTGATCACAAATACATTTTAACACCAATTTGTATGTATGAGATAACTTTAAAAATGTTGTTTCCCTGTTATTTTGGACATTCAACAATAGTAAAGACAAATCCCAGAGAAAACTCGTTTCTCGAAATAGGGTTTTGTACATCGTTAGAAGGTAAGTTAAAAAAGAGAGAGAGAAAGAAGAAAAAAACAGGAAAAGAAATACACTTAACCCAATTCACATGTCTAGCTGACTGATTGTTTAACTGTAATTTACTTCTGTAACATATAAACTTCATCACAGAACTATCAGAATGTTTCCATTCACTAAGAACAAACAAACAAATAAAAAAGAAGCCACAAAATAATTATAAAACACATGGCATAAACCACGGTTGTGTTTATTTTATGACAGTTAACTTTATTTACAGTGTAATCTGGTAAGAATTAATTCTCAAAGGACTATATACAATATATGCCCAGGTTTTTTCCTCCTCCTGAAACCGCACACTAGAGCTATGTTGTCAACCTGTGTAAATAAACTATTCTAAGTAGAAATCTCTTGTTTTCTACAGACAAAACACAATACTTTTTTTTAAAATGGATTATTATGAATTCTTGAGTGAGCAAAACTACACATTGCAATAGCAGTAAAAGCCAGACTAGTTTTCAAACCACGGCCAAAATTTGGTAGAAACATAAAATATTAAAATGCTTTCTCTGCCTCTAGTTGCTCAAGAATCTCTGCAGCTTGACAGCTTTGTGCGAATCTCTTCTTTTTCTTTCTCACAAAAGTTATTATTATAGTAAAATCTTTTCAGAGGCATTTGGACGAAAGTGAAAATTCATCTGAGGAATTGGCTCAACTGCATTAAGTTGTTATTAAGTTGGCTCAATATTTGAGGCTGATGCATTAAGCATTAAGTAGGACCGAGCTGAAGTAACAAGGCAGGGCCCCAAAGAGACTTTCAGGGACCAGGAAGGAAGATTTCCTCTGAAGTCTGCTCCACAGAAGTTACTGACTTTCCTTAACCCCTATTCTCCTCTCCACCCATGAAATATACATGCAAGGCTAGAGGATGTGCACAACATATGCAGGTTTTTTATTTTTTTCTGCTGATGCTAAAACTTGAATTGCATTTACAAGAAACAGAAGTAAAACTGTAAATGTCCCTTTGGTTCTTGCATGGCAGAGGCTGCTCACTGGACCACTTTCTTAATTACTTTCATTATTTGGTTTTCAGAGTGGGCAAACTGTACAGGCAGTCCTCGCTTACCAACTGTCTTGTTCAGCGACCGTTTGAAGTTATGACGGTGCTGTCCCTCAGTCACGTGATTGCCACAGTCACATGATCGCCATTACAGTCAGTATGCGTTGTCCTGTGCCTGACTTGTTCTTTTTCTTTTCTCTCCCCCTTGCAGAGCAGAGAGAGGTGGTGATAGATGTAGTGGTGCCAAGTGACAGAAACATCAGGAAGAAGGAGTATGAGAAGCTGGAGAAGTATCAGGGCCTGAAGGAGGAACTAGAGAGGATGTGGAAAGTGAAGGCCAAAGTGATCCCAGTGGTGGTAGGAGCACTCAGGGCTGTGACTCCTAAACTGGGAGAGTGGCTCCAACAGATCCCAGGAGCAACATCAGAGCTCTTTGTGCAGAGGAGTGCAGTGCTAGGAACAGCTAAGATACTACGCAGAACCCTCAAACTCCCAGGCCTCTGGTAGAGGACCCCAGGTTGAAGAATACACATACTACCTGGGGTGAGAAGGGAATTTTTATATATAAAAGGATATGAGCCTGTGGTGGTTCCTATGATACAATTGTAATTGTGCATGGATGTTTTATTGTAACCCACCAAGAGTCAAAAAATTGCTAGTATGTGATTTGTGTCAGAGGAGTCAATCTGCACCATAGTTCTGGAAACATGCCAAACTTGCAAAGGGGGAGGGGAGGCACAGGGAGAGTATATAAATACAGGTTTCCCTCACTTTATGCAAGTTTGCTTTATGCAAATTCACTATTTAACGATTGATCATTTTCCTCTAAGAATTAGTTTTATGCTAAAAAAAAATTGCTAGTATGTGATTTGTGTCAGAGGAGTCAATCTGCACCATAGTTCTGGAAACATGCCAAACTTACTCCTGCCAAAATAATTTGAACATTTTCTGGCCAAAACTCCTTTCTGCCCTCACTCACACTTTTACCATTGTGTTGTGCAGTTGTTTTACTTTTGCTTCCTGTCTCCTGCTTACTTCTGTACTTGCAGTATGGCACCTATTATGACTGTTACTATGGGGTCAACATGGCCATCAGCATCTTGTCCAACCCCCTGACCCAAAATGACAAGGACAAGGACGTCTCTAACACTAGAAACCAAGGCGGACATATTTTGTCAAGCCAAAGTTGGGGAAGGATCCTAAGACTTAGGATGAGCATTATCAAATCTATTGTGCACAATATAACAAAGAAGGCTAATAAAATTCATAGTGCTGTGATGCATTCTACCTTTTTGTCTGCCATGATAACTACACATTTTAGAAATCCAGCTACAGAAAAAATGGATAAAATGCTTTCACTGTACGTAGAACACAAGACAAGGAAGAAAACATGTTTGAGTAACATAGTACTTCAGAATAAGTACTAAAAATTTATGAGCACATTTGTCAATGCACTGGGGGTACAAAATTTGACATCACACCCTGCAATCCCCCTTTTTTAACTGGTTCAGTGTCTCACTTTTTGCACTCATACACACACTCCCATTCTTTCTACAAAAGCAGCATGGAGGTTCTATACATTTTCTGTTATAAAATTTAGGGAAGGGGAAAGAACCCTGTAATTCATAGCTTTCCAAACTGTGTGTCGCGACACTTTAGTGTGTCGCAACACACAGCTTAGTGTGTCGCGAAGCGGCGGTGGCGGCGTGCACGGCAGATGCGCGGGGGCGAGCGCGGTGGTGGCGGTGGCAGCAGCGCGCCATCAGCGCTTCCGTGTTTTAGCGAGGCCGCCGCCGTGCACGCCCCCATCCCCACCCCCGCGCCACCGCTGCTGCTGTTGGTGTGTCGCCAATGGCAGCAGTTTGGAAAGCACTGCTGTAATTTTAGGATCTGGCAATTATTTGTAATTCTCAAGGGCCACTGACCCTTCAGAATTATACTGGGCAAATATTGGTAATCTAAATCTTACAATAGGGGGCGCGATGGCTCAGTGGTTAAGATGCCAGGCTTGTCGATCGGAAGGTCGGCGGTTCGAGACCCAAGCGCCGCGTGATGGAGTGAGCTCTCGCACTCGCCCCAGCTCTTGTCAACCTAGCAATTCAAAAGCATCCAAATGCAAGTAGATAAATAGGTACCACTTCGGTGGGATGGTAACAGTGTTCCACGTGCGTCATGCCGGCCACATGACTGCAGAAGTGTCTTCGGACAGCGCTGGCTCTTCGGCTAACAAACGGAGATAAGCACCACCCCCTAGAATCAGACACGACTGTACAGGGGAAAACCTTTACCTTTACTAAATCTTACAATGCAAAATAATTTTAATTCTTCTATAATATGAGCACACAAGCTTTTCAAAGTATTCAGAATAAAAGTCAGTGTTTCATTTCCTACTGTTCTTAGAGCTGTACTCAGACTGCTTTGAATGCAAGAGTAAGTGTTAATGACAGTTACTCCTTCTAATAAGAGACATTCACACGTCACCGTTATTTCTTATTATTACATAAGACAGGCACTAGCATCTCACTGAAATCCCCCTCCCACCCCTTAGACATCAAGGAAAAGCACTAAATCAATGGATGCTAGATAGATGGCAAGAGGGATTCTCTGGAGGCCCTTTGTGTCTATGTTTTTTTAAAAGTCTCTATTGTCCTAGGATTCATAATTATCTAAAGCCAGATCCAGTGACATGCTAAAATAAATTAAACTAGTTCCTAAGTTCAAGAATTTATAAACGGATATATTCAAGTTAAGAATAAGCCCATGTCCATCCAAATGGCCTGAAAAAAATGGCACCAAAGGCATAAATGTTTAGAAATGACATGAGTTACAAAATGATCCTTTCACATTTATTTCTGCACTGGACTTCACATTTAAAACATACATGTGAAGATGGTTCATAGTGGCTTTAGGGGGATTCAGGTTTCCTTAGAACATGTCCAGATAACAGGTTTTTATAATGTACTGACCTTGATGCAATATATATAAACATAAAAAATACTGTGTGAGTACCCATTATACCTATCTATTTGAGAGATAAAAAGCTCAAACCCATTTTCCAAATTACAATCAAATGCACATACTTTTCTGATTTAAGCAAGCGTGATCTCATAAATGACTTTATATTGTACATCTAGGAAAGCAATAATAATTGAGGATAACCAATCTGAATAAAATCAGATTCTCCCCCTAAAAGAAATCTTACAGTGAAATATTTGGTAAATTAAAAAAATAAATAAAACTCAAATATAAATCCTTAAAAATATATTAAGCTAAAGTTTCTCTTTAAAATCATATGAAATTAACTTTCCTTACATACATTTAGAATTTGATTGGTTCTGCAACTATTTAAGTTCTCAATCACCCTTAGAATAGCAAAAAAAAGGGGTGTGCGGGAATGCTCCTCGAGCTGTTCTTTGGTTTTATGATTTCTCATCAGCTTCAGCAAAATACACACAAACATATATATGATTTCAGGTCTTGGCATGTAAAGAGCTCCATAAGTTAACTTTTAAAATGCCTGTGTCAGTGTGGCCTGAACTGCAGAGTTATTTGAAATACGTAGCTGTAAAACATTTACAAGCAAACCTAAACCTCTTCATACTCAATGTAATTTTCAACAATTCTGAGGTTAGCTGTCCTGCAATTTTTCATCCTCCCTTCTCTTTTTCAGTTTCGCTAAAAAAAGTGATTAAGGCATGGATGTGCCCCTATCTGAAATGAATAGGCAAGTGAAATTCCTAAAGGCTAAAATTAATTGGGCTCCTCCTATTTTCAGAAACATCTCAAAACAGAATAGGAAAAAAACACTTTGCTTGTATCATAAATTCAATTTCTATGTGCTAATAATATCTAAACAGCGTTATAGATTTTTATTTTTCCTTTGTAAATCTATTCCTATATACCAAATTTTACAAAGACTAACAAATGGAAAGTTAAGTTGGTATCTAATTCTCCAGTATCACAAACTTGCATCAATATTTTTTTATTTGGTTTAGTCTGTAATTTTTTTTTGGGGGGGGGGGTTGTCTATTAAGATACAGTGGACCCTTCCATTTTTAACTCTGGGCCCAGAGTTTCGGTTTTCCTTTTTTTTTTTTTCCTTCCTTTTTTCCTTGGTTTCTGTTTTCTCCAGAAAAAAGTTGTTGGATTATTCTCATGTCACTAGTTTACTCCTAAAATTAATCAGTTTCATTTCACAGTTTATGTTGGTCAATGACCAGTATAGAATAAAACAATCAACTAGCTGTTTAAAAAAGAGGAAAGCTAGATTTAAAATACAAGCTAAAAGGTGAGAACAAACTATTATTATTATTGCTATTATTACCAGCATAAACTGTGTCTCTAAAGCTAAGAAATAGTGTCTTAACATTAGCGACATAAAACTAAGATTCTAAGACAGAAGAAGTTGTCAAAAAATAAAATCTCTCTCTCTATATACATAATCAGTGTTATTCAAGGGTTAGCCTTGGATAAACTTATTAATTAAATATTCAGTGCTTTCTTTTCTTTTTGAAAAAAGTTAAAATTTCAGACTCAGTGTATCCAAATAGTTTTGTCTGACTACATTTGGGGGGATGTGATATTAATTACAGTAAGTCTATTTTTAAAGTTCTAAATATAATATAATTATTTTAAAATAAAATTATACATTTATCTCCAGCTAGGATGCCAATAGCTGAGTAATACTGTTAAAAGAAGTGGCACAGGTAAGATAAAAAAAAAAAGAAACACACATACTCTTGGCTTAAGAATGGATTTCAGTAACAGGTTTTGCCCCAATAATTGGACTTTATGCTTTAGCAGTTAGAAAATACCTAAGCATGCACTTTTGCTCCATAAATTTAAAACACATCAATGGGTTGCAAGAATGATAGGGGGGAAGAAATCAAAGGCCATGCAACACTGAATTCAGCCCAACCCTACTTAGGCCTTTTATAATGAGCAACACTGTTTTCAGTATATATCAAGAACATTTCCACTCTTGCATGTACTGATACAATGCTATGTGCCATAGTTTTTCAATAGTTTTTAGCCTTAAAAATCAACCCGCTGCTTCATATCAAATGTGGTATCAAAAGAGTTACATGTTTCTGGAAAAGATGCAGATAGGGGAAATCAAAGGATTATTATACTGTAGTTAAGATATTTTTCTCACAGGGATTTTCCAGGTGTGTATGGGGGTGGGGAGAGCAGAGCAGAGCATTGCGATGTGCATACACAGTGCACGCCACTGCAATTAACCAGTTGTTTTTGTGTTTTGTTGCTTGGGATGATGATCCAAGACAAAAGCATAGTTTAGCAGCCCTGGGATTTTGGAGTGTGATTGGAGGGCAGGGGCAGTGCCAACTTTTTCTTATAACTTCATCTGGTTTGCCAGGAAAAGGGTCCTCTATGTTATAAGGCCTTATGCTATGGTCTAAATCCCCAACGAGGACAAAACAGCAACGGCTCCATCTATTGTTGATATTCACCTGGTATTCATAGCCTGAATACTCTGCACTTCTATATATGAAAGCATTTTAAACTTCCATTTTGGGAAAGGTCACCCAATCTCTTTCTTCTTTTGCAACTTTTCCAAATCCATGTTATATTTGTTTATACATTCATTTCCAATTTGTCAATAGGAATTGTAACTTGATTTGGGAGCCAAAAACCTACCTGAGTGTAAAATCTACTGGGAATTAAATGATCATTTATTACAATATTCTATGTTCCTGGCAGACCAGATTTCAGAATGGTCTAAGTTATGCTTGGACAATTCGATCCACTCACCCAGTACTGTGTATTCTGACTGGCAGCAGCTTTCTATTATTTTGGACTGGGATCTTTCCCAATGGAAGATGTATGTGTGTGCCTTCGAGTCAGTGCCGACTCCTGGTGACTGCCTGGACAAGTCCCTGCAGTTTTCTTGGCAAGATTTCAGAATGTAGTGGTTTGCTATTGCCTCCTTCCTAGGGTTGAGAGAAAGGGACCGGCCCAAGATCACCCAGCTGGTTTGTGCCTAAGGTGGGACTAGAACTCACAGTCTCCCGGTTTCTAGCCTGGTGCCTTAACCACTACACTAAACTGGCTCTCATTGGCAGATTAATACCAAGCAGTGGCTCCACACTGACCTTCGTCCCTTCCTTGGTGAATGGAAGCATTCTTATTAAGAAGCAATGGAAAGTAATGTTTTTGTTTTTGTTTCATCGGCTTTTGCTTAAATTTAAGAAAATTTTGTGTAAACTAGGTTTTACTTAAATTTAAAACTCCACCTATGCTCATACATCTGAGGATTTTGTCTCTGAGGGTTTAATTTAACAAAAGAGAAGGCAATGACAAGTCTACCATTTCTGGTAAGTATAATAACTGAACAGTTTGGGGTATAACTTTTGGATGTTCAACCTTCTGCTCACTGCATTTTTTAAGAGAATAAAAGAATGTAAACATTTGTAACGGTGGAGCTTAATTCACTTTTTTTTTTTTTGCATATTATTCTCTACAGGTGTACACTAATATGATCCTTCTTTCCAAATTGCTTATGCAGAATATTTGAGAGCGTAAGTAATAACTGTACTTACCTAGGTCACTTACCATATTCCTTCATTTGCCCAGCAACTCTGCCTGCAAGCCAACTGCTAACCAAGTCGATATGTGGTAAGCCTTCTATAGCTGTTTTAACTTGACTCAATAATTATTCCCTTTTTTAACTGAATTAATATTCAGTACAGAGTTACTATTCTGAAGCCTTGAAGGCTACAGTATGGTTTAACTTTATCCAGATAAACTGACCTCTAACCTAATGGTGTATTGTGGAGCTTTACACTGATCGGCTATGTGACTCATGGTGTAGCTGTTGATAACTTTGCCTTAGACATTACAGCAAAGCTGTGAGAACGGCTTACTTGTGGATTCATTCCATGGTGCAGCTCTAACTTTTGAAGCCTGCCAGCAAAAGGGCAAGGCAAAATCACATGGCTCCTTACCACTGCATTGTCAGTACTGATCTCTTGGAAAAGACACAGGATGGAAAAGACCTGCACAACAGTTCAGCTCACATATTGGTGAACCTTTGGAAGACCCACCGGGGCTGCAGAATGAATTCAAACACCTAAATACTGTTAAAATGATATGGTAAGATTTTAAGATGTCACCAAAGTATTGCCTGCTTTTGTTGAAACAAATTAACCCAGCTACCTGTCTGCAAATCTACCCTGCTCATGTACTATTCTAATGGATATCTTAAAAATAAAGCACTGGTTTTTTTTCTGCAACATTTACCAGCACAAGCTTCCTTTTGCCATGCAGGAGTTACAGAATATAATATTGGAGTTTTGAACATTTCATTTGAAAAAACTGCATTTTTTTTCAAGCACTGTGTAGAAACCAAATCTACTTATCAGGATACTAGTCTTACAATTCACCTTTTAAGCAACATTATTCAGACCCTAGGAATTTATAATGCACAGGCACACATGGCATTGTTTAAGAGAAAAATGTACATCTGTGGGCAGAAGGGATATGTACGAATCTAAAGTGTATGGGAATGCACATATATCCATGTTTTCACACATTAAAAAAAGAATTATAATTTTACATTTAGACAACTGCCAACGATTAAAGGCTTGAAAGGATATTAATAAAGTACCAGCAACAGCCCGGAAGACCCACAACAACTACCAGCAATTTTCTCCCCTCTAACATGTTTATTAGGTTTTATGTAATAGCCTCAGCCTCATCCAAAACTGAGAGATATAATTGGCGAATTAGGATTTAAAAAAAGGCAAAAGTTATTAAGAACAAACCTATCATTTGATCTTTACAGTGAAACTAGCACTCTTATCCTAAATTTGCATTCCACTGGCTTCAGTTTAACTTACTAAAAAATTCAGATTTGGAATATATAAAAGAACAGATCTACAACAAAAACACAGGCTATATCAGTAAAAATTCAGAAGGAAATAGTGAAGATGTCATGGAACTAAGTACACCCCAGCATGCTTCTTCAAGATCAAAAGTGTGTTTTCTGAAGAAGTGGGACCTGCCCCTCTATATTGTGTTTTGGAAATAAGTATTTAAACCTATTGTTAGTGAGCATATGCACTTGAGTTTGTATCTCCTTTCTTCCAGTGAACTAGCATCTTGGCATGTTAATGTAACTGCACAAACATGAAATTCCAGAGCATTGCTCCTTCTTACATTTAATTGTCTTTCTAAATATAAACTGATCAGAAATGTTTTCTTTAAAACAAAAAAAGGCTTTCTAACTTGTAACAAATTCTGGTCTACTTCTTATACAGGAGCAACAAATCAAACACTTCTATCAACATCTATTAATAGACCATGCTATAGGTCTATTATTAGACCTACAAATAGCAATGAGAAGGCTCTTCAGCAAAATATAACACTGGGGCAAACAGACTTCACCAATGATCCTTATGAGCAAATAAAATTTCCCTCAAGTTGAACTTGACTCCTGGTAGTAGTTTTTTGGCAACAATAGTTAAGTGGCTTACCATTTCCTCTTTCAGGATGTTTTTCCAATTTGTCCAACTTTGATGTCTAAACTACAATCCTGATATGTCCTGGTTATCCCCCATCCAAGAATGTATGTATGTCTTTATTTATTTATTGGGCCTATATGTTGACTCTAAGTGGCATACATGCCCAATACAGTAATTAAACTAAAAACAAAATGCATAACAAATATATAGCAAAATACCCTGAGCACTGCTAATAACCTGTCCCATGCAACATTCCTCTTTGCAGAAAGGGTTAAGGACAGTATCTCAGACCCCAAATGCATGCTTGAGAAGCCAAGGTTAAATCGCTTTTTGAAAACTCAGACGTCGAATGGAGAATTCTATCTCCATTCCAGAGAACGGAACGTATCCCACTGTCTCTGCAGATGACAGTCCTCAGGGAAGAGACCTGGAGGGTACCTTCTCTTCCAAATCTTAATGGTGGGCAGATACCACTGAAAAGGGTGGTCCTGAATATATCCATGTCCTAAGCCATGTAGGACAGTAATGCTAACAACCAACACTTTGAATTGCATCTGGAAACAAATTGGTAATCAGTGCTGCTCTCGAGCACTGATGTAAGCAAATCAACTAGCACCTATAACTGTCTAAGCCACAGTGGTCTGGATTGGTTGAAGTTTCTGGGTGATTCTCTTGGCAGCCCAATGTAAAGTAGTCCACATGTGAGATGACTTAGGCAAGTGGGACAGTGAACATCTCCTGCTCCATCAGTTGCACACAAGATGGAAAGTGCAAAGGCCCTCCTAATCACAGCTGCTAGCTTTGAGCAGAAGCTGTGGGTCCAAGAGGACCCACAGATTATGAACTGATTCTGCCTGGGAAGCATGACCACATCCAGGATTACAAAGAGACTAATTAGGTCTGCCCGTGCGTATATTGTTTTACATCAATCAATATCAGCTAGGTGCTTCCACCTGCACTAATTCCTTCTTGGTAGAATAGGACTGTTAGAAATACACAGAAGTGTTCCTGTTTTATACATAGCAGTATGTATTTCAGTTCAGAAAAATTCTACAAACCCAGCCACTATACTCTTCGTATTAAAGTTTCTAAGGGTTCAGTGCTAAACAGTATAACTAGTAAATAACCTCCAGTAAACAAAGATGAACTTGCTTCCAAATAAATAGGAATAGGAGCCTTTGAATGAGAAGATTCAGATTCCTCCAGGCTCGAGTGGCAGAAGTTTGAGGAATATATTACTGTTCTACATTGAATGCATCTAATCACTGTCAGTTCAACTGTAGCTAATGAAGTCAACTTATTTTCAGTAATTCACATACAGTAGGTTGCATTTAAATGATACATCCCTGGACAATTGTAGTTCAGCTGTGAATGTGCCAGAGGGCTCTTTTTCTGAGTTCAGGCCTGCAACCATAGCTTGTTTATAGATTTCTGTGTCATCCCAAACATGGTACAATGGCTTCTTCTGGACACGGTAAGCTAGAAGAAGAACCATTGTTCTTTCTCTGGATTATTCTGGTTAGAAGAAACTACTGTACTCTATTTGGATGACATTGTAACTTAAAAATAAACCAGGAGCATTTGCAGCTAAAACATAGTTGGCCATATTGTCCAAATTGAACCAGTTTAGAGCTCAGGCTACAGACTAAACTGCAGATAATCTAAAACAGAAGTATTCAATCTCTACCATGTATCCGCATCATAGCAAAGCATGCAAGCTTAGAGAGAAGCTTATTTCTGAAACATTAAACCATGGTTTCACATTACCTCCAAACATAGTGATTGTTTAAACACAGGATGTTATTGTTTTGCAATCACTGTGTTCTGGTTATAAATACAATATGCAATTATAGATAATAATTTGATTATTTTGCCTTCCTTTGAGCATTCAGTTGTATACATGCTTACCTGATGATAAGTTCAAAATTACCAATTCACAATTTGGTTAAAGTTGGTGTTTTTCAATCTAGTGTATGGTGTAGAAGGATTTTAACAATGTAGGCACATGCATACCTAATCAGAGTATCAGTGAGGCTTACTTTCAGGTAATTATGTACAGAAATTCACTAAGTCTTACCTACATCCTTAAATAAGGGCTATCAGTTTCATGCCATCATAAGAACAGTGATTGCAGTGAAATATATTATGAGCCACAGACACTTAAGGAACAAGCATAAGTAACCAGGATATTCTAATGGAATGAAATTGTGGCATAATGTATATCTCTATTATTCTTGCAGATACCAGACAAAAGCCAGTGAATGCTGTTCATTACTTTCCCTTATGTAGAAGTATACTATTCCGAAAATCCTACAGTTAAAAGTGAATAATCTTCATAAATGGATTTATCATAAGGACAGTGTTTAGTTAATTCTATCCCTCTTAATTTATTATTTTAAATAATATATATTTTTTCCAATTCAGGCTAGGAGGGCTAGAAATTGTATTAGTTTCAGAATGAAACATTGAAATCCTAGAAGTGTTTGCAAGTCACATAGCTCATGCTATGCAGTAAAGATGTACAAGATAAATGTTTTAGTGACTTTTTCAAACTACTCAGGAAAAAAATCACATTTCAGTAACGTTATTTCCCCTTTCCCTCAATTCCAGTAACATACAACATATCCAGTGCATTACAAGGGAGAGATGAAACAAAGAAATTATGCCTTTGTTGTTGTTTTTTAAATCCTGGGGCTGCCCACCTGTTTGTGGACTGGGTTCCTACCTGAAGGATGTAGCCCCGAACATAGTCCCGAAGCGTCCAGCCTAAACCATGAAGGATGTGCAGTACCTCTTCCTGTTTCAATACACTGAACAGTCGATCCAGCAGAATCTTCAGTCTGACTGGCACAGCCTGAGTACCATATAGCATCAAGCTGCTGATGTCAAACACAACATTGGATTGTACAATCTCCACTTGAGTTGGATGGTACAAATGCTGAGTGCTAAGCTTGTCCAAAGCTGAAAGAAGGAATAAAGACAGAGAATGGTGGAATGAGAACAGTTCATTAAATTCAATCTCTTATTCAACTGTTCTGTTCTCCCAATCGATGAGAACTGTACTAACTATTATAGCTCATTGTAGGTTAAAGTAGAAGAGCATAATAAATCGTAATAACTCTGAAGATAAGATGTACAGAATACACATTTAAGGACGTTTATAGCAAATACCTGACTAATACTGATATACATGTATGTGTGGGTGGGTAGATAATTGGGTGTATAAATTTAGAATCTCTTTCTCTAAATATTTTTATCCTTAAGATAGGTAGAAGAAGGAAAATATCTATTTGTACAATGTACTCTGTTGAGAAATTGCCATGTGGAATGAAATGAAATAGTGTTAGCTTTTAACTTTCACTTAACATTTTGCTGTTTGGAAGTACATTTTAATGCATACATGCAAGCCCATTTACACACATAGACTTCACACAATAATGTCTCTTGCTTCCCCCTTTTCATTCCAATAACTCCAAAATCAGTTCAACTGTTTTTTGTTGCGTTCAGCTTTTATTCTGAAAGACTCGAGAAACATTAATGAGGCATAATGTTTAACAAAATGGACTTCCTTTATGATATCGTATTTTTTAAAATACAATTTTGTCAGCTTTAAACATTTCTTGCAGGGAGTCCTCTTCCTCCTTATGCACTTTGGTATCTTCTTTGCTTGTGGTCACTGGAGAGCTCATGTACTCTTGATAAATTGCTTTCTTCTATCCCAGCATAAATGCCCTTATCATTTCCCTACTGGCTTCATTCAGCACACTTGCCCCCTGGGATACTTTGTCAAAGAATTCTGGTTTCCTCATATTTCATTTCTCGCTACTGATTTGTCTGATCTTTCCTATTTTAGCTGTTTAGTCAACCTTGAATAAATAGGTTTTTAAAAATTAATTTAAAGTTCACAAAAGATAAGGGATTTGGCAAGCTTGGGGAATGAAGTCCTCTGTCTCTTCACAGAGCATTCACACTGCAGAAATAAGAAAGAAGGTATCAATACACATACCATTAATTATTTGATTTACTTCAATTTAAAACCCCTCCATCACTAACAGTCAAGGAAAGCACTATGTTTTCAGTGTTATTACGGAATTGCTGCAATATATAACTATATATCCATGCAGTAACTCACTATATTTAAACAGCTTGATCACCTGGTACAAAAAACTTTGGAACTACTTATGCAGATATAATCGGTCAATCTGCCAACTATTGTTGGGATGCTCTGGAAATACTCTGCTCTCACACACCTTTTTCAGTTTATTTTAACTCATTCATTACAATTATATCACTGTGATCTGTTCAGCAAATACTTTTTGGGGTGTAGCTTGATTTCTTAAGGTATTTCTATGTACCCTGCTTATGTGCCTTTCTCTATGCCCTGCATGACACTAAATCAGCAAAATCAATCACCATCAGAGGTTTCATCCACGCAAAATTAGAGATCACTAAGTAAACTGCATTTCTCTCTTCTCACCCCTTCTTGATGTTCAGATTACTATGACATCAGCATTACAGGAACCCCAGAAGATCACCTTCCTAAGGCATCTGATATTTATTGCTATCCTGGGATAACCTCTTGTGCTTATGGCTTGTATTCCTAGGGATAATTGGGTCCCAGGTGCTGATGGGAGTGGTGGGAAAAGACCTGACATATACCTCTCCCCCCTGAAACATATCCCTCCCTATAGCTATCATCCCATCCACAGTGAGAAAATGAGGGACAAGTGACGAGTCTGAACCATAGAACATCACAAAATGCTCTTTTCATTCTGAAAATACAGGTAGTCCTCAGATAACTACTGTCATTGGGACCGGCAACTCCATCGCTGAGCGATGTGGCTGTAAAGTGGGGAAAAAAATCACATGACCGCACCGACTTACGACAGCAGTTCTGTTCATTAAGTGTGACGTAACACGACTGCGATTTGCGACTTCCTGCTAGCTTCCCCATCGACTTCGCTTGTTGGAAGCCAGCAGTGAAGGTCGCAAATGGTGATCATGTGACTGTGGGATGCTGCAACCGTTGTAATTACACACTGGTTGCCAAGAGACTGAATTGTGATCACGTGACTACAGGGATGCTGTGATGGCTGCAAATTTGAGGACTGGTCATAAGTCTCCTTGTTCAGCGCCATCATAACTTCGAATGGTCGTTGAACGAGTGGACACTAAGCGAGGACCTGTACACATTATGACATGCCAAACTCTGTATTCTGAAGCAGAAATTGCCAACTTTGACAACACTATTATAGAGGCAATATAGATAGCTTAAAGCAACACATTTCCGTTAATGCAAAAAAAGGGGTGGGGGAATAGTAAAGTACTTTGGATACTTTATGAATACAAACCACTTAAACTCTCAAATGAGCAAAGCAAACAGCGGAGTCTGATGAAGCTATTAATTATATGTAATTTCCCCCAAATAATATTCATTTATTAACAGTAAGGGTTTTGGGATAAGGAAGACTCCTGCACAGCCTACAGGAATGTATGAAAACCTTATAGAATATTCTTAACTTTTCAGTTTGACGATTCAGATGTATTAAGCAGGCTCATGCAATACATTTCAGGCTTTTTTTTTTCCCTGGGAAGATGCCAGAAGTAGTGTCATATTTTCCTTTGGAAATGTTTCTAAGGTTATTTTAATGCTTCACCTTCATAGTCCCAAGAGAGCCTCTATATGTTTCACACAGGACATGAAACCATTGTCTTGAGTTCATGAATCATATATAAGAGTGCTGTTTTCAAAGGTAAAGAGATGTGCTTGTTTCATTTGACCTCTGAATTTTCCTGAATGGAACACTGCATTATTATAAATATTTTCCCACACTGTACTTTTACATTGCTAAGCTCTTTTTTCTTTTTTCCTTTCTTTCTAATGGATTGCTTAATATACTTATTGACTAACCATGCTGGACTGAAATAAATACAGTATTGCTATTTTTATGCTTTATTTTGAGGGTAGAATTTGTACTATCTCAATATTATTCTTTTTAGTGGAAAGAAGCTGGTAGTTACCAAGTAATTGTAATTTAATCAAGCAAGGATAAATCAGGAAATGGTAATTCAACCAGTTCTGAACTGATCTTTATTCCTTTTCAAGACTTTTGCCTTGAGGATAATCCTAAATTTAACCCTCTTGTTGGACACCCAAGTCTTGGAAGTGGCCAAGAGTTTGCATATTTGCACAACTAATAATAAATAATAATTTATTAAATTTATATGCCACCCATCTCCAGTGACGCATTAACCAAGGCTAATGAGTCAAGTAATGAAAGGACATATCCTACCCTCCTCTCCCCTCCCCCCTCCAAATAATACTTTTTATAGCCATAGATTTTCCTACTTGTTCACAAGGAGAAATAAAATCCAAGGGTAACAGAAAATAGCTATACCTTTTTCAGATGGCATGTTTTATTTACACCCGCATACATATGTATATGCATTTATAAATACACACACATTTTTCTACTTTAAAAGAAGTCCCAGCATGCCCATACTAAAATGCAGCACTACAGTTCCTTCTACATTTTCTTTCAAATAATGTTTATCTAATCAGAAAATGTTTGTAGTGTCCTGCTTATTTTGTGGAAGGAGAGTCCACACTGAGTGCACAAAGGAAGTTTTTTAAAATAAAAGAAAAAATTTAAAATATTTCATGCATTTTTATTGTTTTTTTCCCCCAAAGAATGATCATCAGTTTGCGTCATCTTACTTGGTCACTTGACCACTGCTTATCAAGTTATTATTCTCTGAGATAAAGTATAAGTGGAATCGATGGCTGTTGTGGGTCTTCTGGGCTGTGTGGCCGTGTTCTGGAAGTTGTGGTTCCTAACGTTTCGCCAGCATCTGTGGCCAGCATCTTCAGAGGGCAGGAGCACAGACAGAAGCGAAATCTCTGTGCCGAGGTAGAGTGGCAATGATCGCTTCTGTCTGTGCTCCTGCCCTCTGAAGATGCTGGCCACAGATGCTGGTGAAACGTTAGGAACCACAACTTCCAGAACACGGCCACACAGCCCGGAAGACCCACAACAGCCATCGAACTCTGGCCGTGAAAGCCTTCGACAATACATATAAGTGGAATCCCTACACCACTGTAACTAAATACTGTAGATGCAATGGCTTTTGGGAAGGGAAGGGATTAAAGTGCCACCCCAAAAAAGTTAAGTGAACCTTCCCTTGCCCCCATCTCATGAATTCTGGAATCTGCTCTTCCCTAAATAGGGAGTGAACTGAAGAGACATAAAAAGTTCAAAAGAGCACTAATATCCAACATAGCTATCCCTGGAGAAAATGGCCATTATAAAGTATTATAAAGTATTTGTTAACTATAGCTGGTTACAGTATATGAAGCATGTAACTACCATGTTACAACAGCTTGACTAGCAAGTAGTCTTTTTTATTTCACAGTTCAATGGGTTGGTTGTGACATACAAAGTCCTACATACTTTGAGATCAGAATATTTGAAATACTGCAATATCCTGTATGAACCTACCAGAAGATGCTTTGGTTGAGAGAACACAAAAAGAAATTTTCTTTGATGGCTGCTCCTAGGTTCTCAACATTTTTGTTTTTTATTTTGGCATTTAAGTGGACTTACATCTGAAGCAAATTAAAACTGGTGCTTATCAGTAATACTTGGCAAGACACGTGTAAAGATACTTCAAATTCTCTCTTTACACTTTACAAAAAAGTTCCATAAACAGCTGTCTGTACTGTGTCAATATGTTAACAATGATAAATTTAAATTTCAGAAAGTACTTAATTTTTTATAGCATCTCTTATTAACCAGCTCAGCATCAGCTTCCTAGAAATCTTTCCTTTCTTTGGTCTCGAGATATTTTGCCACTAAGGCAGAGCTTTCCAAACTGTGTGTCGGGACACGTTCGTGTGTTGGCTGCAGTGTCTGGGTGTGTCGTGGCTGCTGCTGCCTCCAAACCTGCCCTGCCAGGATTCCGTGCAGGTCCTAGTGCCTGCCTTGTGCCCTGCTGTAAGAGTGTGTCGTGAAATGATGCCCTGCTGTAAGAGTGTGTCGCGAAATGATGCATATCTAAAAAGTGTGTCACCAACATGAAAAGTTTGGAAAGCTCTGCACTAAGGGCTTGTGATCACTGTTTGTGAAGTGCTGTGTACATAGGACCTAGGCTGCCAAATGCCTTAAAACACAGCAAGTATAGAACTGCCTCAATCACACTAAGAGTTGTCTTGGGTGTGGCAACAAGGCCATGTGATATCCACTTATGGATTCCTGATCCACTTTTGTGAATATCAACAAATAATATGTTTCCTTCTATTATTTGGTCACTTACTATATTTTTATCTTACCTTGCAAGGAAAATAATGATCAAGGGAAACAACAATAAAACATAGTCATAATAACAAACTTATAATTAAAATGTTCCAGAATGCAGCAGCATGGGCAGTTATGGGCATGTGTCAGGGAGATAACTGGCGGAGAAGGAGGGGGCTCCAGTGTTCCACAGATCATTGTTGGTCAAGGAGTCCCCCCAAGCGCCTTGCGTTCACAGATTCCCCCCCCCCACCTCCAGTTCTTGTAGACAGGGGAGAGGAGTATGAAGTTGAACACATTTTAGATTCAAGGCGGCGGGGCAGGGGCATCCAATATTTGATACACTGGAAGGGGTATTCTCAGACGGAATGGTCCTGGGAAAATGCCAAAGATGTACATGCACCTTTGCTGGTGCACAAATTCCATCAGCTTTTCCCTCACAAGCCAAGGCCTCACCAGCTCCCAGACGTTGACCCCTCGACCGAACACAGAGAAAACCACCAAGCAGAGGAGTTCGTAAGTTGGCAACTTTCACCCCCACGAGAGGCCCAGGGGCCAGAGCGAAGGGAGGAGGCTGAGCCGCAGCCCTCCACCTCTGGCATGCATTTCCCAAGAGGGAGGGGGGGAAACTTCTCTAACCCTCTAGCTGTTTTGCAGGAAGAGCCATCTGCACAGGAGATGTTATCAGATCTGGACAACAGCAGCCCTTCTTCTTTTGAAGATCCTTCCATGGAAGAGCTGCCCCCACTCCCCAGTTCCCATGAGAATTTGGAGGCGGAGATGAACTCCCATGAGAAAGTGGACGGAGACAAGGACACTGGAGGGGAGGGGGACTCGATGGAATGTGTTTTTGGAGGGGAAGGTGGTATCAGGGAGATAACTGGCAGAGAAGGAGGGGGCTCCCTCCAGGGGGAGAAATGCATGCGTAGTACTGAATCCCTATGCTTTCCTCCCAAGAGGCTAAAGAAGGCCCCGCCCTGATTTCTTGGACTTTCATTTTAGTTTAGCTGGATTCTGTCAAGGAGAGTAGGACAATAAACATTAGAGCTTCAACTCCAAGTCTCAGCGTGTTTTTCCTTCACTCGAAGTCAGGACAGCATGCCTTGGTATGTCCATGTGACACCTCTGCTCCTTGAGCTGCATTAGTTGCCAGTTTGCTTCTGGGTGCGATTCAAGTTGCTGGTAGACCTATCAAGCACTATATGGCATACAACCCAGTTATTTGAGGGATTGTCTATCTCCCAGGGTATCTGCCCAACCAATTCAAGCTAACAGGATGGGTGTGCGCTGGATTCCTTTAAGCAATGTCACCTGCCAGGAAACACACCTTCTATGTTGCAGCACCTGCCCTCTGGAATGAGGTTCCCCCCGACATCTGGATGGCTCCCATTCTGTTGGTACAGTATTCTCAAGAGCCATAAAGACCTGGCTGTTCTCTCAGGCCCTGGGCCAGGATGGTTGGTGCCCCCCCTTAGGTGGATGTTAGCTGCTGGTGGGATCTTTTTGGGTTTTCCCGGTTTGCCATCTTGCTTTTTTTCTGAGTCTGTTTCTGTTGTTTCTTTTCGTTAAATTGTTTTTATATTGTTTTATTTTTTATTTTTATCCCGCCTTTATTACTCTTATAAATAACTCAAGGTGGGGAACAGACCTAATACTCCTTCCTCCTCCTATTTTCCCCACAACAGCAACCCTGTGAGGTGAGTTGGGCTGAGAGTGAGTGACTGGCCCAAAGTCACCCAGCTGGCTTTCACGCCTAAGGCGGGACTAGAACTCACAGCCTCCTGTTATTGTAAGCTGCCCAGAGTTGTTGGGCAGCATCAAATCAAATCAAATCAAATCAAATCAAATCAAATCAAATCAAATCAAATCGTGATAAAGTTAATGAGCAAACTCCAACAGATTATAAAATAATTACTCAAATGTGATTCATAGCACATGCAAATCTTTGGAATAAGATGTAAGTGAGCATATTTGTTTGTTAGCCTTGGAATCTAACACCCAAGCTAACTTGGCTAGTTAGTTTGTTTAGTTTACACTTTTAAGTTACTACAGTATATAGCACACCAATTTTAACTCTGCAGAAGGAAAGAAGGGGGAAAAGCTCCTTTTCCACGTATATTTTATTGGGGATTTGAGACTTTGGACGATTCAAAGAAATTAAATACACACTGTGCATTACACTAATGGCAAGTGTTTTACTCAATTTATTGAGTGCCAGAAAGTAAACGCTAGATTTCTATTTCACATATTTCTTAACCAGTTAAACTTACCTGTAGCTATGCAAGACCTCTTGTTGACCCAAAACTACTGCCATAGCTATGCACACTGAGAATCTTTTTATGGGTACCACAAAACCTGAACACATATTGATTGATGGCCCAAGTTTAGTCCAAAAATACAAATGTGATTCTTCAGACAAGTTGTCTTTGATCATGAAAGTTAGCAGTTGAGATACACAAGGTGAACCTAATGGAAACTTGAAATTGCACACAAAATTCAGTAGCATTATCAATCAACCAATCCAATCCAATCCAATCCAATCTGGGACTGTAGTTTTAATGTACATTGGATTCTATGGCTCCAACATTTTTTGTATAACAGATGAGCAAGGAATGAAAATAGGAATCCCCTGACTCACTCTCCCCCAATACTAAGCTTTTTAAATCAGTGGCTTAAGGATTTATTATGCTGTAGAGCCATTTATAGAGGACTTGGTTCCAACTACATGTGACAGATAGTTTCAGAGAAGATCTTAAAGTGCTGGCCTATTCCCTCATTTTATACATAAAATGAACAGTGAAATGGACATCTGAATTGAAATGTTTTCCATTGAAAGTGCAGTGTTCAGATTTTGAGAAACCTTTGTGAAAGATGTCCTTAGTGGTGGCACCTCCCTGAATGAGCCCTCCTTTTTATTACTGTCACCACAGCTCATTCGCTTGCTAAATCTTGAACAGAAGCAGACAATGCCAATGAAGTCTGGAAATCCACCTTCCAGTCTTGGTGTGCAGGGCTCAGCCTGGTAGAGAGGGCTGCTGAGTGGCAGTTGTGCAAAACCAATGGAGCAGGGCCAAGGGTTCAGAGGGGGATAATAGTGATCCCCTGTTGGATGTGGGACCTGATAGGTGCTGCAGGTGGCCAGAACATTAGCTGACTGAATGCAGTAGCATAGAAAACGAAGGGTATTTTGACAACATGCAAGTAACCATAATAAATACAGCATATCAGGATGTATTTATAATTTGGTCTTGAGAACACTATGAGTTTATTGATAATACTGCCCATCCCAAGACCCGCGAAAGCAATTGGTCTGGCCCGCGGTAGCGGGTGTGGCAGGGGCGGGCGCGGCGGCAGTGGGTGCAGTGGCGGACGTGGTGGGGGCAGGTGCGGCAGCGGGTATGCTGGGCGTGGCGGTGGGCGCATTGGCGGACATGGCAGGGTCGGGTGCGGCGGGCACAGCGGTGGGCGTGGTGGCGGCGGGCGCTGCAGCTGGCGTGGCGGGCGTGGTAGGCATGGCGGCCCCCCAGTGCACGCGATTGGCTCCCACCCGCAAACCCCGCCCCTCAAGTGATGTTATCAATATCAAAATGGCCCTTGGCATAAAAAAGGTTCCCCACCCCTGTTCTAGTAAGTCTTCTACTTATTAAAAATGTACCAAAAGGAAGAATGACAGTACTAGAGAAATTTTAAATACGGAAACATCAAACTTTTAAGATCTTCTCATTTTCAGTTTGCTCAGTACATGAGCAATGGTTTCAATTTCCTTCACGCCTCAAAAGCAAACACATTTGGAACTAGGGATTTTGGAATACCTGCCCAGTAGGAACACTGAAGGACCATTAAGCCATGGCTGTACCACCATTTTCACAGGGACATAAGGATTTCTCTTGCTTCTTCTCTTTTGCAACACTATCCAGGATGAACTGAATCTTGTTATATAAAGTTTCTACTTTTTGATTTTAATGCTAGCATTACCAGTTCTGTGACTAAACGTTGTGTTGTTGCTGCAGTTAAAATGTACTATCAAATACTGCATTCCTGGTTATTAGATTAATATATTTATTTATTCTGGTTTATTGATCATAATAAAGATATGTTTGTAGGTATAGTTTGCTCAAATGTAGTAACAAAATGCATGAACGGTACTTTGAACCCAACAAAACTGTAAAACACCTGTCTGGCAGTTCCTAGCCATTTGTTTAGATAAACTAAAAAGAGTCCCACTCATAAATCTACTGAATTTACACAAAATAGAAAAGGTTATTTTAAAAACTGTAAATAAAGCCTTCATTAATTTCTATCTGTATGATCTGATTCCAAAAGTAAAAATTTAGACGGCTACTGATTTACGTAGCCGAAAGCAGATCCACGGTTTGTTCACATATGATGCTTGCTTCTGCATTTTTTCATCCCTCTGTAAAACTTTGAACCTCATCCAGCTTTGACACACTGCCTCTTCAGTTAATAACTATCAAGTTTCCCTTGTCTCCTGTCTACTTTTCTTTGAGGCAATTGCGCACTCAGCACCCCGAGATAATAACACACATCTATAAGATAAAAGCAGTGGCATTAATGTAATTGTCTGCCTCTTTCTCTTTAGCCTAATCTTTTTTTCTTTTCAGTTTTGACTGTCTGTGTGACACCTGTTTTTGTCTCCTCTGATCCTACGACAGGTTTTCCGCTGACAAGGTTTTTGCCTGACAGAGATTCTGCCAGACAAGAACATAATAAAATATGAAGAACTGCTTGTCAGTGTTTCTGCCAATGCTCACATGAAATAACCAAAAAGGAATATCCTGTGTGTATTTCTTTGCTTTCTTTTTTCTAAGGGGCCCTGAAATGGTCATTGGCTTGTTGGGAAAATGCACTTCCCCATCAACATCTCCAAGCTATACGCCCCCCCCCTCTCTCTCTCTCTCTTAGAAGGAAGGAAGGAAGGGAGGGAGGGAGGGAGGGAGGGAGGGAGGGTTAGAGATATCGGGTTTCAACCAAGCACGTCTCACACAAGCTTGAAGGAGGAGGCAGCCTCTGCTGTAACCTAATGTTACTTGCTTTGTGTGGGAGGGGCTGAATCCCGATTTCCTGTTTCCTGTTCCCTTCTCTTTCCCCTTTCTGCTCAAATCTACTAACAAGGAGGATGGGCCAGCTATGGCTCCCACGTTGCTCATACTTCCATTCAGGTGGGCCACATTAGAGAAGCATGTGGGTCATGTCAGAACCAATTGCTCGCATGCATGGACCATTTCTACTAAGGAACTGTGAGTTACAATAAAATTGTAAACTCTTTTTATGTTACTTTACATTAACGTGTGAAGTGTGTTTATTTTGTGTTTTGAACTGATTAAGCCTTGTGCAAGTTTATGGGAACGCTTCTACTCTGCTACATACTAATAAGAAGCTGCGTGGAGTTCTGGCACTACCATCCCAGAATTCCTACAGGAAGGAAGGAAGGAAGGAAGGAAGGAAGGAAGGAAGGAAGGAAGGAAGGAAGGAAGGAAGGAAGGAAGGAAGGAAGGAAGGAAGGAAGGAAGGTAGGTAGGTCTTAATTCTCCTTAAAATGTTGGTATCTGGAACTATTTAAGTGGTTTTGTTGTTTATTCGTTCAGTCGTTTCCGACTCTTCGTGACTTCATGGACCAGTCCACGCCAGAGCTTTCTGTCGGCCGTCACCATCCCCAGCTCCCCAATGGTTGAGTCCGTCACCTCCAGAATACCATCCATCCATCTTGCCTTTGGTCGGCCCCTCTTCCTTTTGCCTTCCACTTTTCCTAGCATCAGCTTCTTCTCCAGGGTATCCTGTCTTCTCATTATGTGGCCAAAGTACTTCAGTTTTGCCTTTAATATCATTCCCTCAAGTGAGCAGTCTGGCTTGATTTCCTGGAGTATGGACTGGTTTGATCTTCTTGCAGTCCAAGGCACTCTCAGAATTTTCCTCCAACACCACAGTTCAAAAGCATCTATCTTCCTTCGCTCAGCCTTCCTTATGGTCCAGCTCTCGCAGCCATAGGTTACTACAGGGAATACCATTGCTTTAACTATGCGGACCTTTGTTGTCAGTGTGATGTCTCTGCTCTTAACTATTTTATCAAGATTTGCCATTGCTCTCCTCCCAAGAAGTAGACGTCTTCTGATTTCCTGGCTGCAGTCAGCATCTGCAGTAATCTTTGCGCCTAGAAATACAATCTGTCACTGCCTCCACTTTTTCTCCCTCTATTTGCCAGTCATCAATCAAGCTCGTTGCCATAATCTTGGTTTTTTTGAGGTTTAACTGCAACCCAGCTTTTGCACTTTCTTCTTTCACCTTCGTCATAAGGCTCCTCAACTCCTCCTCGCTTTCAGCCATCAAAGTGGTATCATCTGCATATCTGAGATTGTTAATGTTTCTTCCAGCGATTTTAACTCCAGCCTTGGATTCCTCAAGCCCAGCACGTCGCATGATGTGTTCTGCGTACAGGTTGAATAGGTAGGGTGAGAGTATACAACCCTGCCGTACTCCTTTCCCAATCTTAAACCAGTCCGTTGTTCCGTGCTCTGTTCTTACCGTTGCTACTTGGTCGTTATACAGATTCCTCAGGAGGCAGACAAGATGACTTGGTATCCCCATACCACCAAGAACTTGCCACAATTTGTTATGATCCACACAGTCAAAGGCTTTAGAATAGTCAATAAAACAGAAATAGATGTTTTTCTGAAATTCCCTGGCTTTCTCCATTATCCAGCGGATATTGGCAATTTGTTCTCTAGTTCCTCTGCCTTTTCTAAACCCAGCTTGTACATCTGGCAATTCTCTCTCCATGAATTGCTGGAGTCTACCTTGCAAGATCTTGAGCATTACCTTACTGGCATGTGAAATAAGTGCCACTGTTCGATAGTTTGAACATTCTTTAGTGCTTCCCTTTTTTGGTATGGGGATATAAGTTGATTTTTTTCCAATCTGATGGCCATTCTTGTGTTTTCCAAATTTGCTGGCATATGGCATGCATCACCTTGACAGCATCATCTTGCAAGATTTTAAACAGTTCAGCTGGGATACCGTCGTCTCCTGCTGCCTTGTTATTAGCAATGCTTCTTAAGGCCCATTCAACCTCACTCTTCAGGATGTCTGGCTCTAACTCACTGACCACACCGTCAAAGCTATCTCCAATATTATTATCCTTCCTATACAGATCTTCCGTATATTCTTGCCACCTTTTCTTGATCTCTTCTGCTTCTGTTAGGTCCTTACCATCTTTGTTTTTGATCATACCCATTTTTGCCTGGAATTTACCTCCGATGTTTCTAATTTTCTGGAAGAGGTCTCTTGTCCTTCCTATTCTATTGTCTTCTTCCACTTCCGCACATTGCTTGTTTAAAAATAATTCCTTATCTCTTCTGGCTAACCTCTGGAATTTTGCATTTAATTGGGCATATCTCCCCCTATCACTGTTGCCTTTTGCTTTCCTGGGGAAGGTAATGGCAACCCACCCCAGTATTCTTGCCATGAAAACTAAATGGATCAGTACAACCAAAGATTTAAGTGGTACAATTATGAAAAATACAAAACTTAATAGATTGATCCTACAATTAGACCCTGACAGCTGGCTTTGTTGAACACAAGTCTTCTGCACAGAATGCATGTTTATTTATTTATTATACTTGTATGCTACCTACTCCCTTAACTGCTCAGGTGACTTACAGAAATAGTAATAAAACAGCAGAAATACATTTATTTATTTATTTATTTGCTTGCTTGCTTGCTTGCTTGCTTGCTTGCTTGCTTACTTACTTATAATTCAAATTTATCACCGCCCATCTCCCCCAACGGGGGACTCTGGGCGGTTTACAAATTATCAACAATTAAAACCTATAAAACTATTAAACAATTTTAAGCAATACAATTTAAAGGAATTAAAATACAATTAAAAACAATTAAAAGGCCTAGATCAGGGCTTTCCAAAGTTTTCCTGTGGCAACACACCAACCGCCGTTGGTGTGTCGCCGCGGGAAAACCCAAAAGCGCTGATGATGATCAGCACTTCCGGGTTGTGTGGCGACACACCAGACTGTGTGTGGTGACACACTTCTGTGTCGCGACACACAGTTTGGAAAGCTCTGGCCTAGATGAACAAATATATTTTGAGCCCCCACCTAAATTATAACAGGGAGGGTGTTTGCATCAACTCTAATCAACTCCACAAATATGGACCTCATCACAAATAAAGCATAATTAAACACAAATGTTAAACATAGCCACACCAGGACTCATAGAAGACACCCACTAGTCTTTAAAGTATGCGACTAACTTAAACTGGGTTCAGAAAGCAACTAGCAATCTGTGAAACTGTTTCAACATGGGAATTATGTGGGAGCTTTGGGAAGCATAATTCAGCAACCTATGGCATATTTTAGGTTACTGTTGTACATTTATATATATTTAATTTTAGTAATTCTTTTTTTCCATTTATCAAGGAATCAGTGCGTGTTGCTAAAGTTGCAAGAAGCTTTTACTTTTATAGTTGCATTATATATTCCAAAAATGAAAGCAAATATTTTCTAGTTTGGGGAGAGTCTCTGTTGCAACCGTACATTATTTCTCACCTAAGGCTCCATTTTATGTAGGTAATCCTGTTGCAAACATAACTTAAATACCAGAGACATTTTAACTTTTCTACCTAAATTTTATTTTTCTTAGATTTTTCTACCATCTTTCCTGATGAAGAGTTCTTGGAAAGACTGTCTAATCTTTAGTTGGAAAATTAATATATTGTTTTGATATATTAAATTTCAATATTAAGTATGCACTTCCATACCCTTTGTGATAAAATTCATTCAACAGATGATTTTTCTTCAATTCATAGTCTTTACAGGACCTTAGTCATTCCAGATTTTTCTTTCAATTTATAGTAATTTTATTAAAAGTTACAATTAAAAAGATAAAAACTAATACAAACTAAAAAAAAGAAAAAATAGAAAGTGCAGAAATAAAAAATAGAAAGAAAAATAGAAAAGAAAGAAAAAATAAGAATATAGTAAAGAAAAAGAAAAGAAATATATAAAGAAATGACTTCCCCCTTCATCACAACAGTATAAACGATTTTAGTAACTTATCACCTTCTCTTAAAATAAAACAAATGATCTCTTCTTCCCATATCCCATCTCTTATCCATAAACAAATCCTTAAAACCTCTTCATTTCAGTCCTGATCAGTAATAGTCCATTACCAGAGATAACAACATATCTATTTTAACCTTGATCAAATAAACCAACTTTATATTCCTTCCTTTTACTTTTAACTATCTTTAGTCCCTACAAATAATATCCTAGAACTTGATTTCTTTTCATTTTTTCTTTGTCCCTTCTCACAAAATTCTTCAAAGCTTTAACAAGCCTTTTTTTGTAAATCCAATATAGGAAAATTATCCAGGTCACTCTCTTGGTTTGCTATTTGTGTATCCCTTTTAATTATTAAGACATCAGCCCATTTCTTTTGTATGTCCAGGGTAGCATCTTTTTCCATATCATTCTTATAGCCTCTCATTTTTAAATTCACTTTCAGATCAGTCTCAATCTTGTCAGATAAAACTTGTTCCTCTTTCATAGTATCTTTGAAACACAGTCTATCTATAGAGGCAGACACTCTTAAAATTAACTTTTGGGTCCACAGTTCAAAAATATCCTTTAATATGTCCAATGTTAAAATATTTTGCTTCATTATGTATTAGTAAGTCAAATTTAAGTGTTCTTCTCCTTTAATTGCAATCTTTAGTTCCTTCTGGTGTCCAACCTTCAAAGTCTCATCCTATCTTTTTTTTTTTAAAGAGAATTCAAAACAAAAGCATTTTCCCATAGGAAGGTTTCTTATAATTAATTTCAAAATCTTATTTCAAATCCATCTGGGCCCTTAGTCCTTTTGTAACTTTCCAAAATTAAAGTTCTAATCACCCTTTTTCTGTTTATTCCAAAAGAAAAGAAAAATAGTCCTTAAACTTGTATTTAAAACTTCTTTGGCTAAAGATTGAAGGAAACTCACCCACTGCTGTAAAACGTATTCATTGAAATGTTCCTAATAGCTGAAAAGCAGTTAACAAGCAATTTCCAAAAGTGATTAGAAAAGGAAGTATGCAAACCCAGTGTCCTTTTAAAGGCTCCGACCATGGTTTGAGTAAGATGGCTATTCCCTCATCTTCCAGATCTCTAAACCCGCCAGAGACCGCTATCTTGCAGTCTCCTTGCGAGGAGCAACTACTGTGTATGGAGCACTTGTGGGCAATCTCAAGTCCTCTCCTTGTCCGGAGAGGAATTACGAAGAGCCAGTCTACTCACCAGCTCTTCATTCTGCTGCGGTTGTCTTCGTTTCACCATTTCTTTCCTGGAAGTCCCAGATTGTTTTTTCCACTGCTTTCCAGAACAATGGAAAGAGCTATAACTACTTCATCCTTGGCCTGTATCTGCATTTCCAGGCTTCTGCCCCATTTGGTGCTATGGGCAGCAGGGAATGGGTCTCTGTCACCATAGCCAAGAACTCTTCTAATAACAATAGCCATCATCATCAAATGAATGAAATTCCAAAATTCTTGGTAGAAGCAAGTAGAAGAAGTTGACAGTGTATTTTTTTTAAAAAAGCAAAGGTTACCTATTTGTTCATGTGAAAATACCAAAGCAGACCTCACTTTCCAAGGATTGCAAACATTTCCAACAGGATCCGTTTATATTTTCCTCTACTACATTAGAGGAGAACTCTGAAATCACCTCCCATCTACAAGTTTGTTTTTGGAGGGTAATGTTCTCTTTAACAGAAAATCACACAAAAAATACAAAACAATGAATGCACTTCTGAAATAGTCCTACAGAAGTAACTAATGTTGATTTCCTTTGTCCATGCTGCTTGAATATGCAGCATACTTACAACCTGATATATCCAGTGTGAACTGCTGGATAAATCAATAATGATTTCAAGCATTGCAATTAGGAGAATATAAGTTAATTAAGGTAGTTTTACAAGCACCTCCTCATAACTGACACTCGTCATGCTATTATAAAGTCCATAAGATATGCCAATAGTCAGGTCATGATTATCCTTTTTAATCACCCTTCCTTTGTGCCCTGCAACTAAACAGGACACTTGTGAGTGATTGTCATAAAGTTCATCTACTGTGACCGTTTCACATTTCAGCTCCAGATTAAATATACTCCAGCAAATTTGAGTGCAGTCAATTAGACTGTAATTAGAGAAATCTTTAGCATTGTTAAGGGTACAATCCAGAGTACATTTCCTATTTCTGAAGCCCAAATGGGAATAGGATAATTAAGAAACCTTAAGGAGTCTGCTCAGCTAATCTTGGAATATATTCTTTAGCAAAAATATTACAAATGTAGCCAAACTTAGTGCTTTTTCCCCCTTCTATCCAGCAGTTTTCAGCTGCAAATACTGAAATGCCATGGAAAAGTTACTCAAACCTATATATCCTCAGAAGGGAATATGACATTTTTATTCTTGTAATCAAATACTTCTGCTTTAATTTAATGGTGTTACATTTCAGCACAGTGGTGGAGTTTGTTTCACTTTTAACACTTTCAATTTGTATTCTGTTTAACCTGGTGAACTTTACTTAATTAAGATGTTCCTATAAACAATTAAACCTCCTGTAGGATCATTAGAGAGATATAAAACTTTATGATGTAATAAAACGCAATAAAATAATAGTCACAGCACTTCATGTGTAGCATAAGGTGCTCTTAGAGGCACATAGGGTGTTTTCTTTGTCTAAAATGGAAAGATTTTTAAAGCATGTGATTCAGTTGTAGCAACTTGTTGCCTGCAGACAGGCAACCAAAATACTTGCTTTGAAATTCTGCATCATAAATAGTTTAAACTAGAGAAAACTATTTCTAAACAGACAGTTCCTAGTGTTATGAATAAAAAGGCATTGTGCAGCTCTTCAATCTTTCCTTCCTTAAAGATATTCTATGAAAAGAGAAAAGAGATGGTGGGATAAGAAACAGGATATGTGGACATCTAGACCTCCACATACAATTTTTATACGCTACACAGGAAGTAGCGTAAAAGTCAAATTATATTTTACATTTTATGTACAGTACAGCACTCAAGTGACTCTTTGTGTGCAGTATCTGGATCTGGCCAGGGCCACTGCTTGTAGACTGGAGATGTCTGAATCGGGACGATAACTTGCAGGTTCAGATTTAAACCTCTGCGTTTTGTTTCATAATGCACCTCGTGTGTGTGGGAGGGGAATGTTGAAAAAAATGGAAAGAAATCTAAAGCCTTTCCCACTTGCAATTTGGATCAGGACCCTGCAAATCTAAATTACTGGTGTGCGGGGGAGTGGGAATTCAGCTGTATGCTATGCAATATTTTATTTATTATTTAAATTTATATGACCGCCCCTTATTTAAATTTATATGACCGCAATATATATAATGTAATGCAGAGCTTTCCAAACTGTGTGTCGGGACACATTAGTGTGTCGGCTGCAGTGTCTGGGTGTGTCACGGCGGCTGCTGCTTCCTGGCTTCCACGCAGGTCCTAGTGCCTCCCTTGTGCCTTGCTGCCTCCAAACCTGTTGTGATTCCGTGCAGGTCCTGGTGCCTGCCTTGTGCCCTGCTGTGAGTGTGTCGCGAAATGATGCCCTGCTGTAAGACTGTGTCGCGAAATGATGCATGTCTAAAAAGTGTGTCAACAACATGAAAAGTTTGGAAAGCTCTGATGTAATGTGTAGCTTACCCTAAAAACTTTGAAACTCAGTATCTGAAATTATATACTTTTGTAACTAGATATCCAAGTGAACCTTGTCAATGCTGGTCCAAGAATGATACCTGTTGCTTTTATTAAAGATTGAGTTAGCTATCAAGGAATAAAAATGAAACCTTTAAAGATGTCTATGAAGGTTCTCAGTCATCCAGGTGGAACAGTCTGTGGCTTGAATCATGTCAACTGGATTTCTATTTTCTTAGTGGAAACGTTTCACTCCTTATCCAAGGAGCTTCTTCAGTCTGAGTAAAGTTAGTAAGGGAATCCTTAAATATGTTTCTAGGCTGGCTGTGTGACCTTGCACCTGGGGCTAGGTCATGGTTATTTTTGAGATGTTTGTTTCTAAGTCCCTTTATCATCTAAAGGAGGATCGTTAAGATTACCCTGCTGCTGTTGAGCTTGTGAAATGGTTTTAATCTTCCTAGGCACAGAAGACAAAGCAGGGAGGAAGATGGGGGAAAGGTTATGCCTGAGGCCCCCACCTCTATTCAAGGAAGGATTTTCCAAGTTGGCATGAATGGATTCCTTGACCCCTCTCTCAAACCACCTATCTTCTCTGTCTAAAATGTGAACATTAATGTCCTCAAATGAGTGTCCTTTTTCCTTTAGATGAAGATAAACTGCTGACTCTGGTCCTGTGGTGTTACTTCTCCTGTGTTGGGCCATCCTCCTGTACAAAGGTTGTTTGGTTTCTCCAATGTAGAGTTCAGAGCACTCCTCACTGCACTGGATTGCATACACTACATTGCTTTCCTTGTGTTTTGGAGTTTGATCTTTGGGGTGTACAAGCCTCTGTCTCAGTGTGTTGGTGGGTTTGAAATATACAGGTATGTGGTGTTTGCCAAATATCCGTTTGATCTTTTCAGACACGCCAGCCATGTAAGGAATGACCAGGTTCTTCCGTTTACTCTGAGTCTCAGCCCTATCTGTCGCTGTTTTAGGTCTGGTAGACTTAGATTTGGTGAAGGCCCAATTTGGATATCCACAGGCCTGCAGAGCTGTTCTCAGATGCTGCTTTTCATTCTTTTTGGAATCCATGGAGGTGGGGATGGTTTCTGCTCTGTGTGACAATGTCCTGATGACTCCTAGTTTGTGCTGCAGTGGATGGTGGGAGTCAAACATCAGGTATTGATCTGTGTGTGTGGGTTTCCTGTAGATCCCTATTTCTAGCTTGCCACCGGTCCCAATGAGGACTTCACAGTCTAGGAATGCCAGTCTGTTGTCCTTGGTGTCTTCTCTGGTGAAGCTAATGTTGGCATCTATAGTGTTTATATGGTCCGTGAAGGCCTGTACTTCCTGGGCCTTGATTTTGACCCAGGTGTCATCCACATACCTAAACCAGTGGGTGGGCACCGTTCCCTGGAATGTGTTGAGTGCTTTCTTCTCCACTTCTTCCATGTATAAATTGGCCACAATGGGTGACACAGGAGAACCCATGGCACAGCCGTGTTTTTGTCTGTAAAAGTCACCTCTGTATGTGAAATAAGTGGTGTTAAGACACAGGTCCAGAAGATGGCAGATCTGGTTTGGGTTGAGATGGCTTCTCCTTTCCAGGGTGCTGTCCTCTTCTAGTCTCTTCCTGACAGCGGATAGAGCATGAGTGGTGGGGATGCTGGTGAAAAGGGAGGACACATCAAAGGAGACCATAGTTTCATCTGTATCCAGTTTCAGGATCTTTGCTTTGGAAACAAATTCTTCCGAATTATGGATGTGGTGTTCAGAGTGTCCAACTAGAGGTGCTAGTATGGTAGAGAGGTGTTTGGCAATGTTGTATGTTACCGAATTGATGCTGCTGACTATGGGTCGGAGGGGTGTTCCTTCCTTGTGGATCTTAGGAAGTCCGTAGATGCAGGGGATGGCTTCTCCAGGATACAGACGGTGGTAGGTAATCCTATCGATGGAGCCATCATGTTCCAATTGTTTCAAACTGTCTATTGCCTTTTTCTTGTAATTGTTGGTGGGGTCTCTTTTCAGTTTTTCATATGTATGGTGATCCTCCAAAAGTGAGGTAATTTTATTGTGGTAGTCTGCAGTGTTTAGAACCACTGTACATCTTCCTTTGTCCACATCCATAATTCGGAAGAATTTGTTTCCAAAGCAAAGATCCTGAAACTGGATACAGATGAAACTATGGTCTCCTTTGATGTGTCCTCCCTTTTCACCAGCATCCCCACCACTCATGCTCTATCCGCTGTCAGGAAGAGACTAGAAGAGGACAGCACCCTGGAAAGGAGAAGCCATCTCAACCCAAACCAGATCTGCCATCTTCTGGACCTGTGTCTTAACACCACTTATTTCACATACAGAGGTGACTTTTACAGACAAAAACACGGCTGTGCCATGGGTTCTCCTGTGTCACCCATTGTGGCCAATTTATACATGGAAGAAGTGGAGAAGAAAGCACTCAACACATTCCAGGGAACGGTGCCCACCCACTGGTTTAGGTATGTGGATGACACCTGGGTCAAAATCAAGGCCCAGGAAGTACAGGCCTTCACGGACCATATAAACACTATAGATGCCAACATTAGCTTCACCAGAGAAGACACCAAGGACAACAGACTGGCATTCCTAGACTGTGAAGTCCTCATTGGGACCGGTGGCAAGCTAGAAATAGGGATCTACAGGAAACCCACACACACAGATCAATACCTGATGTTTGACTCCCACCATCCACTGCAGCACAAACTAGGAGTCATCAGGACATTGTCACACAGAGCAGAAACCATCCCCACCTCCATGGATTCCAAAAAGAATGAAAAGCAGCATCTGAGAACAGCTCTGCAGGCCTGTGGATATCCAAATTGGGCCTTCACCAAATCTAAGTCTACCAGACCTAAAACAGCGACAGATAGGGCTGAGACTCAGAGTAAACGGAAGAACCTGGTCATTCCTTACATGGCTGGCGTGTCTGAAAAGATCAAACGGATATTTGGCAAACACCACATACCTGTATATTTCAAACCCACCAACACACTGAGACAGAGGCTTGTACACCCCAAAGATCAAACTCCAAAACACAAGGAAAGCAATGTAGTGTATGCAATCCAGTGCAGTGAGGAGTGCTCTGAACTCTACATTGGAGAAACCAAACAACCTTTGTACAGGAGGATGGCCCAACACAGGAGAAGTAACACCACAGGACCAGAGTCAGCAGTTTATCTTCATCTAAAGGAAAAAGGACACTCATTTGAGGACATTAATGTTCACATTTTAGACAGAGAAGATAGGTGGTTTGAGAGAGGGGTCAAGGAATCCATTCATGCCAACTTGGAAAATCCTTCCTTGAATAGAGGTGGGGGCCTCAGGCATAACCTTTCCCCCATCTTCCTCCCTGCTTTGTCTTCTGTGCCTAGGAAGATTAAGACCATTTCACAAGCTCAACAGCAGCAGGGTAATCTTAACGATCCTCCTTTAGATGATAAAGGGACTTAGAAACAAACATCTCAAAAATAACCATGACCTAGCCCCAGGTGCAAGGTCACACAGCCAGCCTAGAAACATATTTAAGGATTCCCTTACTAACTTTACTCAGACTGAAGAAGCTCCTTGGATAAGGAGTGAAACGTTTCCACTAAGAAAATAGAAATCCAGTTGACATGATTCAAGCCACAAACCTTTAAAGATATTTAAATCTAGTGCCTTTTAAGTGTTTTGGGATGACAGCTCCCAGAATTTCCAGCAAGCACAGACTCCCAAAACAGGCATTGGCAGGCACTGCTTGGGAAATGCCTTTTTCCTTTACAAGCTTCTTAGTTCTAATAGGAAAGCAAATCCAAGAGTTAACATAGTACACTATTTTCACATCCGTATAGCTAGTATACTATTTTCACATACATATAGCAAGATGGAAATAAGCACTCCAAATGTGGGTAGTATGTATCAGGCATGAAACCTGGCATTTTTTTCTCACACACACACACAAACATGCTAAATCTCTGTAAACACAGAAACCTTGGAAAAAGAGGATCAATCAGATTCTCCACAGAGTGGGCGGGGCAGCACACGAGAGTGATGGAGCACCAGCCACCAATAGTGCAATCAGAACCTCCAAAGGAAGATAAGATCTTAACGTTAATGAAAAATGTTAAGCTTATCCTATTAAAAATGATTCCATTAACTAAGAGAGTAAAGAAAACTAGTAATGAATAAACCGTTATTAGGGGAATTAATAGAAAAAGATGGGGGGGGGGAACTAGAATTAGTTGGCTTGATCTTCTGCAATTACTTGGCTTTACTAACCATTAGCTGGCCTCTGAAGTTTGCTGATGTTCCAAAGAGACACTAGGCACCCATAGAGTGGGAACATAACTACGTTTGCCAGAGTTCTGAACAGATTGCCTTCAAGGGGATGAATTAAGTTAGGCTGAGGGGTTTGTGTGGCCCTAGGTCTGAAGGTTGCCCACCTGTCCCATACTTAGTAGAATTAAAAGCAACAGAGAAATCCAAGAGAAATTACCAAAATTTTACTCTCCAATCTCTTCTTCAGCAAAGGCCCTCCCACAGAAATCAAGGCAGTTTCTGTCCCATAGCTAGGCTTAAAGCCAGACTGAAATGGTTCTCGAAAATAATTGTTATCTAAAACTGGCTGAATGGTTTTAAAAGGTAAATGTAAAGGTTTTCCCCTGCACAGTCGTGTCCGACTCTAGGGGGTGGTGCTCATCTCCGTTTGTTAGACGAAGAGCCAGCGTGGTCCGAAGATGCTTCCATGGTCATGTGGCCGGCATGACGCGCGCGGAACACTGTTACCTTCCCACGGAAGTGGTACCTATTTATCTACTTGCATTTGCATGCTTTCGAATTGCTAGGTTGGCAAGAGCTGGGGTGAGTGTAGGAGCTCACTCCGTCACGCGGCGCTCGGGTCTCGAACCGCCGACCTTCCAATCATCAAGCCTGGCATCTTAACCACTGAGCCATAATAATTTAATGAATAATTAATGAATAATTTAAGTATATGCTATTTCCCCCAATGAAATAAACAGGTTGCAACTTTGCTTTACTTTGGTGTGAATCACACCAGTAATTATTTTGCTTGTGATGCTGTTGTATTAAGAAAATACTTTTTTTTGCTGTAACTTTTTTTGGCTTTACTTCTTTTTCCATACTCAGTTGCATTGATCTGCATTAAATCAAAATGCTTATAAAATGCCAATGTTAGCTGTATTTTTTAAAATCCTGTAACATGTTTCAATTTTTTTTCCTCTCTTTTAAAATCTTCTGACAACTCTAGACCTAGGAAATGGTTTAGCCAATTTAAACCATTTAAAAAATAAATAAATCTTTCTCCAAACTGAAAAAAACATATGCCAAGTTTCAGCTGGACACAAATTAAAACAGTCTAGGTCTTTAAATCCTTTAAACACCAGAGAGTTGCCTGAGAAACAACCAATTCCTTTTTAAGAGCCACAGTTGTAAGGATAGGCTGCTATAAGCTATGTAATTGTTGGCCTGAACATTAAAAAGTACTGATGGCTGGATTACCACTACAGCATAAGGGTGCAGGGTCAAACTCAATAAGCCGTATTAATGCCAACAAAAATACTTATTGTGCTGCAAAAAGAATCCTTTGATGAATCCATTCTTCACCTGACATGGTACATTTAGTATCTCTGAAGAAAAAAGGAAACAAACTCATATGTTTTTTTTAAAAAACCTTCAGTAAATTATTAGAAAAAGTTTCTTGGTTCTCAAAAATTGATGATGTTTTTCCCCAAAGAGTGACAGTTGTGTGTGTGTGTGGGGGGGGGGGGAGTAGACATGATTTGCCTCACAATAGCTGGTACATTAATACCAACAATTTGGTCATTGATGTACAGTGCCCCACACAGCTTTTAAGAGTACTCTTAATCAATATGCAAATGACATGCCATTCCCCCCCCTTTTTCGTCTAAAACCAAAGAAACTCTATAGGTGCTTATGGGCTAGATGAGAACCAATAAACTGAAGCTTAAACCAGAAAAGACAAAACAGTCAGGAAGGAGACACACTAGAGCAGAGCTTTCCAAACTTTTGGAAAGTTTGTTGGTGGCACACTTTTTAGACATGCATCATTTCGCGACACACACTTACAGCAGGGCACAAGGCAGGCACTAGGACCTGCGCGGAATCACAGTAGGTTTGGAGGCAGCCAGGCACAGGGCAGGCACTAGGACCTGCATGGAATCCTGGCAGGGCAGGTTTGGAGGCAGCAAGGCACAAGGCAGGCACTAGGACCTGTGTGGAAGCCAGGAGGCAGCAACAGCCGCGACACACCCAGACACTGCAGCCGACACACCAACGTGTCCCGACACACAGTTTGGAAAGCTCTGCACTAGAGTAAGAATTGTACATGTTTTATAAAGGTAATATTGCCTCAGATGAATCATGTTCACAAGTGGCATGCTCTTGGATTCAGTGTTGCATTTGGCAATGGCAGGAAATAGACGTGTCAGTGCCCCAGTTTAGCACAGTTTAGCAATACTTGATTACTACAATGGAGACTACATGGAGCTACATATCTTTAAGTTGTCTATTGAAATTCGGTTGGCCTAGAATATTATTGATCATTATTAGAAGATATTACTTACAATGATTTGATAAACTCAAACTATTAATTCTTACCTTTAAGACTTTGAGACTATGATGGTTAATGAACTATCTTAGTGGCCAGGGAAACTCAGGGACTACTCTACCATTGTTCAAGAATACCTTGAGGTTCACATGCCTTTGATTGTCTGCCAGCTTTCCAAGATAATATTTTAAATTATGTTTCCAACTAGTGTATAGGGTGATTTACAAAATGATTATGGACTTGAAATTCACAGAAATTTTTCCTACTAGTTCTCATGCAATAGATGAAAGAAAATTTACTTCCATTTTTTTTCATAAGAGAATATAATTTTGAAGAAATTTTCATTGGTGGAATGTTGTTTATTTGCACTTTCTGTCTATGGGTTGTATGCAAATGCCTTATTTTTCACTGTCTGAAAATCTCTACAGCAGATTGATGCCTCCTTGGCTTCCCACGCTTCAGTTATATCTCAAGGGAAGATATGATAAGGGAAGTGCTCCCACCGGGTTTTTCAGATCAGGTAATAAGGGCAGCCCAAGAGGCTTCACAACTATGGAGATACAGTATGTTTAACAGAAAACGGCGGCGGCGGCAGAATCGTCCACCATCTCTTTTAATTTAGTAAAAAATATAATGATGTATCTTGGGGCCTTTGCAAAAGGGTGGTATAGAAGGAAGGAGAAGGAGGAATTATAGCAGTAGTTTCACTGTGGTGGAAAGTGTTGAGAAGCCACTTGCCTATTTTTCCTCAAGTAATGTGCTTCCCTTTATTCTTTCATCTAGCATGGAAGTTGCTGATTAATTCAAAATCTTTCCCTAGGAAGACTGGTCAGTAAGAAGGCATAAGGAGAAATATAAATTTGTGCATTACCGTGCATTTCAATACCGTCAACCACGGTATACTTTTGGGACGGCTCAGGGAGTTGGGGGTGGGCGGCGTAGTTTTGCGCTGGTTCGCCTCCTTCCTCCAGGGCCGTTCCCAGTCGGTGTTGATAGGGGAGGAGAGAGCTGACCCGCGGCCCCTGATTTGTGGGGTGCCGCAGGGGTCGGTTCTCTCTCCTCTCCTGTTCAACATCTACATGAAGCCGCTGGGCGAGATCATCCGTCACCACGGGATGAGGTATCACCAATATGCTGATGATACCCAGTTATACATCTCCATCCCGGGTGAAATAGGTGATGCGGTCGATGCCCTATCTCAGTGTCTGGAGGCTGTGGGGGTCTGGATGGGGAACAACAGGCTTCAGCTGAACCCTGGTAAGACGGAGTGGCTGTGGATTGATGGCCCCCCTAGATCCGGGAAGTTGCCATCTTTGGCTCTGGGTGGGGTGGCACTACCTCGCTCGGATCCAGTGCGGAATCTGGGGGTCCTCCTGGACTCGCGACTCCTGCTTGAAGAGCAGGTGGCAGTCACGGCCAGGAGGGCCTTTGCACAACTTCGTGTGGTGCGCCAGTTACGCCCTTTCCTGGATCGGGAGGCCCTCCGAACGGTCACTCACGCCCTTGTCATCTCCCGTATAGATTACTGTAATGCGTTCTACATGGGGCTACCCCTGAAGAGTATCCGGAAGCTTCAGCTGGTGCAGAATGCCGCGGCGCGAGCAGTTATGGGTGCCATGAGATCGGCACATGTAACACCTCTGCTACGCGAGCTGCATTGGCTACCAGTTTGCTTCCGGGTCCAATTCAAGGTGTTGGTGATTACCTTTAAAGCCCTACATGGCATAGGACCAGGGTACCTGAGGGACCGTCTCGTCCCGATAACGTCGGCCCGCCCCACCCGTGCATGCAGAGAGGGCATGCTTCGGACCCCCTCGACAAGAGAATTCCATCTAGTGGGGTCCAGGAGGCGTGCCTTCTCTGCGATGGCAGCCGCCTTATGGAATATCTTGCCCCCGGAGGTGAGACTGGCCCCTTCACTCCTGGCCTTTCGGAAGGCCCTTAAGACCTGGCTCTGCCGCCGGGCCTGGGACGACAGAGGCGGCAGTGCCTCCTGGGGTTGGCTGGCCCCGTAGTAATACAATCCATCCTACGGTCCCCCCATCTTGGATTTTATGTAATTTATTATTAGATTATTAGATTATTATTATTATTATTATTAGATGTATTTTAGATATTGTTTTTGTGTTTTTTAAACTTCAATTGTTGTAACCTGCCCAGAGTCCCTTGCAAGGGAGATGGGCGGGGAATAAATTGAAATAATAAAATAAATAAATAAAAAAATTAAATAGACAGACAGAAAGACAGACAGACACATAGAGTGAAATGGCTAGGAGCTTTCAGTAGTGACATGAAGAATATCTTTACTGCACTGTAGTTTCTCTTATGGGACTTCTATCCCCATTTCCATATTTGTGAACTTTAATGTGACATAATATGAACAAGATATTCATTCTGAATTTAATTTTAGATTAGAATATAGATTTATATCCACATTTAATGCTTGATGCACAATTTTGATATTGGCAAAGGAGCATGGTTCTGAACAGACTCAGAGATGAATGACGGATCTGGATTCCTTTCTTGGAATAGTAGAGCTTTTTCTCAATCTAAATTAGTATATTATGTATCTGTGCACACCCTCTCCACAAACAAAACAACAACATCATTTTGTAATCCTAAAAGATAGGGTACAAATACAAATTTGTGTGTGTGTGTGTGTGTGTGTGTGTGTGTGCAGGCAGAAACCACAATATTCATGATGCCTTTATGGTATCATAAGACAAAAATTTGAAATTAATATTATTTTTATTATCTATGAATTCACTGTACATTTTCACAGCATCAGACATTAGAGGGTTTTGATAAGCAGGCATAAGCGTTTCCTAATATTTTTAGAAATTACCTTTTCTTGTGCATGCACATGGTAATCACGTATCACTCGAATCAAACCTCCAATGCATAGATCCTTCAGGGCCACCTCAATGACCAAAAGCAATCAATAGCCTAACACAATCTTATTAATTTTTAAAAAATACAAAGGGAGGATGGAGTGAGTAATTCAGCAACATTTACTGTAATTCTGTAAATTACAGAGTAAAAGCATTTAAAGAGTTTGGAATAGTAACCAGCAGTGGTCTATGATTTCAAAACCCAGGTACTCTAACTGCAAAGCCTTAATCAGTCTTCAAGGAGCACCCTCTAAAAATTTTGGAGAGTAGCTAAATTAGAAAACCTCAAGTTGCCTTGCCATTTCCTGAAGATATCAATTTATACACATATGTTTGGAATGTGTCTGTGCAAAATTTATCTGTATATATCACAAGTTTTGCTTCACCATGAAATGTAAACACAGTGATTGGATTTATTCAAAGACCAAGAAATGTACACATGTTGGCGGATGCTGTTTTCAAATGTAAATTTTTTTGTTTATCACAGATATTCATCTCCTGAATAGGAATTTTAAGTACCAAACCCAAGAAATGTATTAGGAACAGTTGGGGTGTGTGTGTGTGTGTGTGTGTACAGTATATACTGTATACAGTATATATATAAAAAGGTAGGAAACAGACAACTATATTGAATGGGATGGTTCTTACCCCTTCTCATGAGTCTTGAGAAAGTATATTTGTAAAATAAAGTGTTATTGCACACATGACAATGTGAAAAAAAATTTCAAACAAAATAGTTCAATGATTGAAACAGAAAGATACTTAATGACAATCCTTTCCCTAGCCAAAAGCAACTTCCTGAACTGAAATAATTGTCTATTAATTTCCCCCTTCCTGCTAGGTTCACAGAAGGGGATGCATGTTCTTTCTTTCTTTCTCTTTTTCTACTCTACCCAATTCCCCCTCTTTTTTTTGTGATTTTACTTATTTGTATCTATTTTTTTGTTTCTTAAATTTGGACCCTCATTTTCCACAAATGGTGCTAAGGTAGGAAACACCAGTGAAATTTAAATAAATAAATAACAATCATCAATATAAAAAAAGCTGAAAAAATACCCAGAGTCACATCCTACGCGAGTTCATTATTTTGATGTTCTTTCGTTTCTATAAAGTGATATTGATATGCAAAACTCAGCCATCAGCGTATTGACTCTTCCTCTTTTTCAGAGTTATTTACAAACCACATTTTTGCAAAAGGGATTTCTGCATAAATCAATAGGCATTCTCCCTTCAACACCACAAACTGGCTGCAGACACTAGCTGAACCAAACGACTTTCACAACTTCCCTCTCAGCTGTTCATTCATGTATAAATTCTACCCTGTAGTTGGTGCAGTAGTAATCTTTCTCAAATATTTACATTTTAAGAAAAGAAAGCAAACAAAGCACCAAGTATATCCTCAAACACCCTGCAAAACAATGAATGCTCTTTGGCAGCTGCCCCCAGACTGCTTGCAGTCATGAAGTAGGTCTTTCGCTAGAGGAGGAGAAGAAGTGCGCAACCGCTCTGCAGGCTGCAGAAGCTTGTGTTAAACCCAGGGTTACAGAGCTTTTAGGTGTTGTTCACTTCGAACTTAAATCTCGGATTAAAGTTTTTCTACTCGTGACAAGACAGCATTAGTTAGGTTGTCAATATTAGGCGGCACATTAGTAACAAGCAAGAGCTTGCTATCTTGCAACCACCTAGCTTTGGCGGCACTGAGGACAGAGTACTGCCGTGTATCCCTGAAGTACGGGTTACCATGTCTTTGCTATGGGCACTGTCTTAAAACAGTGACTTTAAAAGGTTGACTTTCATCGTAGATTAAATTCTGTTGACCAGAATTAAATTCTATTGAGTGCAATAGTCAAGGAATGTGTTTCTTTTTTAACGTTCCCTAAATATATCTTGTTGTATATAAACTGTAAACTGCCTTGTTTATTTTACCTTCCTATATTAATGAGTTGCTGTGAACCCTGGCAACTGTTCAAAATATTTGTGAAACGGGTTAGCAAAATGTGTCAATACACCACTTTACTTAAATGTTAAAAGGACCAATTGAACCATAAGAAAGGTTTAAAATGACCAAATAATCTAATAAAAATGAAATGATGAAGGAGACTTTAATAAAGCCAATGATAAAAAACTTTTTCAGAATGCTTAAACAGGGAAATTAAAATGTTGCACAGATTTTCCCATCAAACCAAGATCTGAATATCATGTTTGCCCAGTCCCCGACTTCCCTTTTGATGCTGCTGTCCAAGCTGCCTGGGAATTCTGGGAGTTGCAGTCCAATATATCTTAATCCAGGTAGCCATTAAATCTCCTTGCTGGTGGTTGAGGCAGCATATTAGTACAGTGAGTCAAAAGTCACCACTCTGAGAAAAAAAGACCTCACTCATTTTTCCCAGAAACAGCTCAATTTTCCATCAGCACTTGCATCAAAAGAGCACCTGCAAGATTCCACAGCGTCATTAGTCCCTTCCTCATTGGCCAAGTGGGCAGCAATGGGTGTAGAAAGGAAGGGGGATGGCCAGGGAAGAAAACTAGCAGTACTATCATAGCCCATTCACACAAGACTTTATAACTTCCCTTGAACTCTGACTGCACTGTCCCTGCTAAGACCCACCCTCCCACAAACACTCTTTTCCCCCAATGTCCAATCTCTGCTTGGGAAGCTTTCCAACCTCCACTCCATCCACTGTCAGTTCAGTTCCCTCCCCCAAATAAATGTCCCTTAAGGAAACACACACACACACACACACACACACACACACTCTACCTGCAAGAAAAACAAAGCCTTTAATCTGGGAAAGAAACAACAGAAAGGAAACAGCCATGCTCAACTCAACATGACGTACAGAAGCACCAAGGAGCCAGTAACTTAAAGGACATCCTTAGTTTCTTGACAAATTCTGTTTCTGGTTAGAAAGTTAGAAAAGTGGTGAAAGAAAGGAATAACTGGTATAATGTGAGTTTTTCACTCATTTCCCATCTTATCAATTGCCTCTGAAATTTGATTGACTTTTTAAAAGCAGACTGGAAATTTGGTGAAGTGAGTACATGAATTGCCAAAAATGAATCACAGGATATAAACTGAAGCATTATTTCCATAAGCATTTTATTTAAGGTGGATGAATGATTTGCAATGAGATTGGGGGGGGGGGGGGGCAAGTGGAACTTTCTTAACACGAGTTAAGAAGATTCAAGCAAAACATCCTTCAGCTTGTGCACTTCATTATAGGCTAACATGGATACTATGCACTTGTTATGAAAGATGAACTATCAAGGCATTCACTCCATCACTGGAGAATATATCACCTTAGTTTGATTATCCAGACTTTGAAAGACACACTAGGACACCAAATTCCTATCAGACTTTACTGGCTGCAGTAAAATATGTACTGATTCTATCTTAAAGCAGCATAGGAAGGAATACAGAGATCATTACTGGGTAGAAAATTATCAGCTATTTAACAATTTTGTTCAGTCGTTTAGTCGTGTCCGACTCTTCGTGACCTCATGGACCATAGCACGCCAGGCCTTCCTGTCCTCCACCGCCTCCCGGAGTTTACTCAAATTCATGTTCGTTACATCGGTGATGCTATCTAACCATCTCATCCTCTGCCGTCCCCTTCTCCTTTTGCCCTCAGTCTTTCCCAGCATCATTTAACAATAGTTTTTCCCAAAGAAACAATGCAACCACCATAGACATTACTTACTCTGATTAGGCTGGCATTCCAATCCCCTGTTTTGTCACAGTGTTTAGAACAAACAAAACATAGGGTTGACATATTCCCTTCACCAACTTCAAACCATGAGTAATGAAGTTGCTTCTTTATACAAGTCATAGTTAACATTATTCAGAGTTTGGCTGTGCTTGACCTTGAAATTCTCAAGTATATTCTCAGCCACACCTAAGGATAAAAAGGAAGGGCAGTACCCAAGTCTGATGCTTGCCGCAGCTTGTTCTCTACATGCTAAACTATTAACTAACCATTAACTATTAAAGTGATGTCTGATCACACCTAATGTATGCAATTTATGAGTAATTCATGGAGCTAAAGAGCAGGTACAAAAGTGAGAAACAAAATCAGTGACAGATGTTAATTATGGTTTAACTGAAATACAGTTAATTTTTAAAATATTTGTTGGCCTAAGATCTATTTCATATGCACTTTATGTTAACAGTATTTGCAATATGTTCTTATACTATGAATATGGTGAAAATATTACTCTCTACACTCTCTACACAAAGTAAGGTCTCTATTCGAAGTCATCCAAGAGGAGAGCCAAGACAATTTTGGTCTCACTGCCAGACCTGAGGTTATGCTGAAACAGATCTATAAAATCTTTCCATAAAGTGTACTCTGCACTGCATGCCAGCCTCAAGCCCTTTGTCTGAAAAGGAAATATTAGCAAGTGGCAATAGATGTTAAAAACCTACAGGTTGAAGACAGGTTTCCTCAATAGTACAGGTAGTCCTCGGGTTACGACGGCAATTGGTACTGGAATTTCTGTCGCTAAGCAATGCTGCAATCACGCGGCTGCATTGCTTACTGATGGCAATCCTGGCACTCCCCATAGCCATTGTTAAGCAAGGATCGCGGATCAGTAAGCAAGGACATCCTCACAATTTCCTGCCACCTTCCTTTCCAACAAGTAAAAATTCAGTGGGCAAGCCAGCAGGAAGTCGCAAGTCCCAGGTGGCTCACAAACAGGCCGGTGGGCAGGTAAGTGGCTGCTGCTGGGTGGGGGAGGGTGCAGGAGTGGCTGTGTGGTGTGAGCACAGTAGGGCCAGGGGTGGCTGCTGCAGGGTACACAAGGGTGCACAGGTGGCCTCCATGGGCGGGGTGTGTGCTGCGCGTGCCATAGCCAGGTTCCTTGGGGGAGAAAGCCGTGGGAGTGCGAATGACTTACCAGAGTGACTTGCAACCTTCCCTACCAGCTTCCCCATTGCCTTTGCTTGTGGGAAGCCAGCAGGGAAGCTTGCAAATGGCGATCATGTGATGTGGGATGCTGCAACTGTCATAAGTGCGAGCCAGTTGCCAAGCACCTGGATCGTGATCACGTGATGGGGGGGGGGCTGGGATGGCTGGAACTTCGAGGACTGGCCATAAGTACCACTCGTTCAGTGCCATTGTAACTTTGAATGGTCACTGAACGAGTGGTCATTAACTGAGGACTACCTGTATTCAGAATGCAACTCCTTTTAAGACAATTGGGAGCATGATTCTAACCCCATCTTCTGATTGTTCCTTTACTACAACTGCCATAATATTTTCAATAATCTTCTAGTCTTCTGCTCTATCAGTGTTGACAAAAATGCACATCACATAGGAGAAGTCTACTTCAAAAACCAGATAAAGTAATATATAATTTACTTGGGATATAATGTAATACATCCCAAGTAAAAGTATCTTACGGAGCTGCTAAGAATACTAATCTTTCTATTTCTTGTTAGAGGCTAGGATTCATTCCTTCAGGTATGTATAGCATAGTCTGTTTTACTGTTCAGAATATTTATGACCTGCTCATCTTCCATCAAGATACTCCAAGAAGTCTCTATCCAGGAACTGACAGGATAAACCTGCTTAGCTCCATTTGAGGTCACTTGGGTTTGGAATAACAGAATAATAGCTTTATTATTTTCAACAGATGATGAAGATTCATTTTTTCTTTTGATATTTGATCAATAACTATAAACAACTTTGTTTTATGTAGATCTTTCTAGATCAAAAGCAATGTACATATATGTCTAGAATTGCAGACATGCACACAAACGCACAAGAAAAACACAATGAGAAACAAACAGTAAGTAAGTTCTTACCATGTGCCACCCAGCCATGTTTACACTGATCACAGGTTCTCAGGTTTATCTTCCCTGGTTGGAAACATTCACATGTGCAATTTACCAATGTGCAGCGTATTGCCTAAAACAAGAAAAGTGAAACCAACATCTATAAAAACTTTATTTGAAAAAGAAGTATAAGTGGTAATCCTATAACTAAAACATTCAAAGTTCTTCATATACGTTATCTCAATATGTATAACTCTTAAAATGATTTTTGAGGAAGGCGAGCATTGCAAATTCAGGAGTTACTGAAGAGATTAATGGCATCAAAACAACTGACCCTGAGGCAAGATTTGATCTGTAAACTTCCAGAATCACAGTTCACCCTTTGGCACAATATATCAGATCTCAATCTACATTTAACATGGAAGCTACAAAGGTCTATACACACTATCAGGAATAAAGGCGGGATAGAAAATAAAAGAAATAAATAAATCAGGCCATTTCCCTATTTCAACCTAACCACAGTATGAACATACCCCAGAAACCTCTTTTTTTCTGGCATGTCCACATATTGTTGTATTCATCTCTTTCCCAACCCATACCTGAGGCAGCCTTAAGTTATCCTTAGCTGTTTCAGGTTTAAGCAGACAGGTACAATCAGATGTGCTTCTGATCAACCATCATGTCAATGGGAGAGCAGCTATGTGTAGCAACTATTGGCCACTTTAGGCTGTTGTGGACATACTGTAGCCCTTCTCTCCTGTTTCTGAGCACTGTCCTCCAGAGCTGTTCCGCTACCAATTCTTCTGGGAGGCAGAAGAATCTGGCTCTTTCAAACTTGGCTTCTTCCTGTAACCACTAGATCTATGAGCCCATCCCCAGCTTGGAGACCTGGATCAGCTAACCAGTGGAAGGAGCTGTGTGGTGTTGCTTGAGAAAGAGAGTGTCAGTTCTGCAACTTTACAATGAAATCTCCCACTCCCCCACACCTATTAGTAGTTGTTTGAGCTGCTTTTGAATATGGGTTTACCATTCTTTCAGAAGAGCGCTAAACCCATGTTTGAAAACCACTTACCAGGTGGGAGGGAGTACAGTATAATGGGGAAAGACTCTTGCCACATTGTGCAAACTCTTTCCTTGTCTATTATTTGTTAGGCTACTTTTAAACACAGGTTTACTGCTCTGTCATAAGAGCACTGAACACATGTTTTAACTAGCCTGGCTTAATAACTGACAGGCATACAAATGTATATGCACTTAAGTGAGAGGGAGGTTTCACACTGTATTGTACAGTCCCCCACCTGCCATGTGTTAGTTGGATTACTTCTAAACCTGGGTTTAGTATTATTCTGAAAAAGCACGCTTGTGTTCAGAAAGAGCCTCAACATGGGGCTAACATCCTTTTGGAAGAGTGGTAAGCTTATGCTTAAAAGTAGCTCCCCGAATAGCTGTTAGGATCTGGGGAAGCTGTAGTGACCCTCAGCTGAGAGAGGAAGCAGATAAACCATAGAAAACCTGTTCTTTACCTGCTGGGTTTCTGTGATGGAGTGTGAGGGTGACCTTGGAGAACAGAGGGAAGAGATGCTGCCTAGGGAACAATCAGATAAAAGGAAAGGGAGTCCGAGAGAGGGTACCGGTCTAAAGAAGAAACTTAGGAAAGCTCCGCCCTGACCACTCAAGCGGTAAATAGGGAGGGCTGGAGATTTGTACTTTCAGACTTGCAAGATTCTGTTAATGTAGCCTTACAGCAAAGTAGAATTAGTTCATCTAGTTGTGTTTCCTGTCTGCTTTACCTGGAAGGGCTGACAACAAAACTCAAGATCGTTCCATAGGCAGCATCTCTTCCCTTTGTTCTCCAAGGTCGCCCTCACATTTCATCACAGTTTCTGCTCCCATAGATCTGCTACATGGGAATTGGATATCTGGTGGGTACAGGGTTGGCTTTATCACTTCTGCTGAATTGGAGATCTGGGAATTTTGAATAAGCTGGCTATCCCTCTTTCTCTGCCACTCTTCCCAACCTTGGCAGCTGATCCCCTAGATGGTCCCTTCAGTCAGGGACTTGGCACATACATCTCTCCTCCCTCTCCTGTCACCTCTCCAGGCCTGGAAACAAGCTTCCAGAAGCTTGTTCAGAGCCTGGAGAGATGGATTTTGACAGTTGTCTAAACCTGCTAATCTAGACATCTCTCAAAACTCACTTCCCAGTCCCAGATGACCTTTGGTGAGAGGGCAGAGAAACAAACCAGGAGAATCCACTATCCCTGTCTCTAAATACTTGTATCTTAAGGGCAGCCCCACTTGGTTGCAGCCTTCCTCTGGCAGGATACAGTTCGGAAGTGGAAGCAACCAATGTGAGGAAGAACCCTTAAATGCTTCCATGCATTTTAGAATAGGTGGGAATCTGTTATCTTCCTGTGGCTGCAGCCATTTACAGTACATCAAATGCTATTCTGGAGGATTCCCAATTTTTCGGAGGAAAAGTTTAGGTGCACCCCCCCCCCCCAATAGAAACACTGAGGCTGAAGAAACTTAGTGTAAATGCAGAACACCATGTACGGTCCACTGGATCTTAGCCATCAAAAATAAACATAAACATGAACAGTATTTTTTTTATTCTTTAAGTATTTGTTGGAAAATAGTTCAACTTCTCATTTCTCTGATTTTCATATAATAAATATTAGAACAAAATTTGACATAAAATGGCTTGATGTTTGCTTTTCTAAAAAAATTCATGCAAGGGGCTGTCATAAACAGTAACATTTATCATTATCCCAGAGCTACTCCAACTGTAGGATGCATTAAGTCATCACCATGCACCCATGAAAATGGATACATACAATTTAATAGTGGAGACCAACATCCACAATTGGATTTTAAATGTAGGACAATATGTATATGTTGCACATTTTCTCTTGTTAGCTTACCAAATGCCTAAAGGAATTTTTTAAAGTCAGTTATATCTTCATATAGTAGCATGTCATGCTGCTTAAAACTGAGATTGAAATATGTGCTGAAAGATACATAAATACAGAGCAAATATCCCTCTACCCCCACTCTATTCCACCCCCAAGTACAGTATCTCATGTTTCTCTTCTGAAGACTTATCTAATATTCAACTTAAGCATCAGGATTTCATTGGGTCAATATGTTCCTAAGAACCCATACAATGATGGAGGTACTGAAGAAAACTAACTCAGGAGACCTGCACCAACTTAAATTTGCCTCTATCACTGCTTCATTTTACAAGATATAAACGTTCACCTTTTGACAACTTAGAAGACTCTTTTAAAAACATGCTCCCTTTTTATAATGAAATGTAAGTAGGTAAGATTGAAACACATCTGGTATGAATAAAAAATTACTTTGGAGGGAAAAGTTGGATGATTTAAAAATATATATAAAGCAAATACATAAATAATAACCAAGACATTATTTTAGGCTAAGACCTCACTTTTTAAATAACGCTGAAGATGACCTGTGCCCGTAAAACTAGTAGCAGTAAAAGTGTGGTATGCATTTAGGCTTAATTTGCACACAGGTTTTTGAAATGAAGGAAATTAAATTCATCATTCACACATTAACCATGTACTATAAGTACTAAAAATGCCAGGAAATGGTCATTCTGCCAATTTGAATGCAACCATTTATTATACGAAGGTCAAAGGCAAGGAGAGGGAGCTTTTATCTGCAACTGCAGTAATATCGGAAATTCCTGAATGATGCTTTAGCTGAACTATCGTTGTTTCTGACTAGTGCTTTTGGATGGTAATCATATGCACACTTCAGGCATATCCACACTTAATATTTAATCTGCTCCTGTCCTGGGCTTATGCCAGTTTGATAAACCAGCCCAACACACAAAATTGTGTCCAAACTGAAACATCCAGCAACAGCTTGCAGGGTATTCAGTCCAAACAGCAGACTACATTCTCCCGTTGGACAATTCCCTACTACTGTGCCCTCCCACCTTTCTGTTCTACGCAAGCAAATGCCAATGACTTTCCTTCCTATGGGCAGATCCTCGTGGGCATATATACTTTTACGTGTGTGTCTATGTATGTATTTGTGTGTGTATGTGTATGTGTCCCACACACAAAGTTAAACTGAATTTATATATACAAAGCTTCAAAATGTACATGCATGCAGGCAGGCACAACTACAGCTTTTTTTTTTTTTCTTTCTTACTGTCTAGTGCTCTCTAAAATATTTTAGAGATATCTTTATCATGAATGCTGTAATAGCACAATGGCTATAAATCTTCCTTGAAAATAGAAGGGTTTTGACCTCAGGTCCAAAAGAGCCCTATGGGTTCTTTGAGAGCTGGGGATGAAATTCTTCTATCTCAGCTAACTGATAAAACAATAAAATATTTTCTGCTGGATTTTTTTTAAAAAAAAGAAGCACAGGGAAAAGTAGGAAATTCAGGGAGAGAGAGAGAGAGAGAGAGAGAGAGATTTCTACTGGATTTTGAACCAGCAACCTTCTACTTACAAGGCAAGTGTTATAAACGTTGTGCTACTAGGGCATTCATGGTAAAAGGCAGTAGAGAACATGGTAAATATTTACCCAGCTGAAGAGGTGTTCCTGCCTGTACAGAGTAGCCAATGAACTGGCACTTGACTGCAACAAGCTGAAGCACACTGTACAAAAACAGACAAGAGCCTTGAGGCAACGTAACATAGAAAAGTGTACTTTGGAAGGGGAGCGAAAAACATGCCCTAAGTGTCATCTGTTTCTGCCCACCACAAAGAGTTGTCCTGTTTTGGCAAAAAGGCAACTGGGCAGTGCAAATGAGCCCTTACTTAGGGGACAGATCGTACTGAATATATAGAGATTAACTTCCACATGAACATGCAGGAAATCAGATCATTTCTCAGGAAAATTGCCTGGGTGTGAACTCTCTCTTTTGCTAACACTGAGAAAGAGATGTCACTTTGTTTTTCAAACTGCATCTTTCTGACTAAACTGGCTCGCACCCCATGTAAGAGGAAGAGGATTGAACTCCCTGAAGTTCAAGAACTTCTCTTAGAGAATACAACAGGCTGCAGCGGGAAGGGTGTATGGAAAAACACTGTTGTTCATACAGAATACTTCACACAACCTTTTGACTCTTGCCCTTAGTCAGCATTATCAGCCAAAGCTATCTGATGAAGCAAGTATCTATCTCTGTGAACAAGTAGAACAGAGACTATTTCCAAAAGAATTAACATAAATCATGTTTTATAAATTATTTCCTTTGTTCACTGGTCTCTAATAAAATCTTATTATCTCTTCCATGATCATTGCTTTTTGAAAGTGTCTCCTGCCTTTCTCTCTCCAGCTGCTACTTTATATTATACTCTAAAAGGGACTGTTGAAAGGAGGGGGAGAATCTTGCTGTACTGCACCTGACATTTAAGTGTTCCAGCCAATGACAACTGACCAATTGTTCATTAGTGAGGTTGTAAAACACTGTTGTACCTATCAATGATTAAAGGAATTAGAAATATGAAATATAAGAGCACCCACAAAACTGCTGACTAGGCAAGAATAATATATGTGACTGTGGGTTACAAGATGAAGGGGGTGGGGGGAATCTACCAAAAGGTCCTTCTGAGTGTTCAATACTTTATTGACTCAGTAATATATCAGATCTCTCCTAGTCAGTAATGGTGTCTTTCTCTAATATGTTCATTAATTAATGAACTCAGTAATTAATTGCACTGCAAAATGGCAAGAGAAAAAAGTGGAGCCTTTGTGCTAACAAATGCTTTCCTTCACATTTTATTTTTTGCATATTTTTAACAGATTATTGTTGTTTAAATAGATGCATCAATCATGGCCCAGTTACACATTTGTGTGTATTGTTAGAGTACCTCTATTAACTGTTAAATATGACTTTTACAAATCTTTATCTTCCTGCCTTCTTATTCTAAAAATAAAAAAGAAATCACAAGGTTGATGGTAAACATCCAAATTAAATATTATGGTCTGAATTCAAAATATTCCATTATATTTGGGGCAGGGTATTGTGTGCCTATTACACAGAAAATCAATAGACTTGAAAGTATTGTAAAGACCTGGATCAACAACAAAAATAATATTTTAAAACACTTCAGCATTAACACTGCTATATATAATTGGGGTACTTACAATATCCTGATTCTAAATGCATTAATGGTGCAATCCTATATATCCCTTATAGCAGAATAAGTCCTATTGAACTCAATAGGATTTTCTTGTTAGTAAGCATGCACAGAATAGCATAGTAATAAAACAGTTATATTTGCTTCATGATGGGGATCTAAAGGAAGAACGGAAGGAAGTAGCAACATTTTTTTCACCATTGTTCCATGATTTTCTTAACATTTGAACGCTTTTCTTTCCATTGCAACCAATGGAATCAAATTAATTTGTTTCAGCTCCAGAGTTGATATAGATCTACTGCTGTTTTTTCTGAATAATCAAGGATCAGAAGACCTTTTTCTGGACATGCTTTCCAACACATTCTGGCATGTCTCCTTTTCTCCTTGTGGCAATTGAGAAAGAGTATGTTAAGTCAGATCTCTGCTCCAAGGGTGGGTCTTTCTTTCTACTCTTTGATTAAGGATCTCATGATTGAATTCTTACATGTGCATGAATATCATTGACTTCATTTGGATTTGCTTATCTAAGTAAGTAATGTTACTAAAGAACTACACATTTGTATGATGAAAATAATTCTGACTTCTAACAAATATTGTGTAATATTTATCACACCGTTATTTATTCTTGAAAGTAACTAAAACAAGTCAAATACTGTTATGTCAATTGAAGCTTATGCAAATGCAATTGAAGCTTATGCAAATGCAATTGAAGCTTATGCTACTACCAAGAGTGAATTTGCCCTCTCCCTGACTGAGATGTAGAGCTTCTGTAGTCTGCCACCTAGACATTGATGAGATACTATATGTTTAACAAGTCAAGGACATTTAGTATAGACCTATCCTATTTCTGTAATAAATAATATGTGGTATGGAATAAATGGAAGTAATAATGTTAAATAAATAAAAAATGAATTATTTTTTAATAAATTCACAGATTTCACTAAATTCCACCTTCTTCATAGAAAGCTTTTTGAAAGATAAGCAACTGTAAGTTGTAAGTAGCTCAACAGACTGCATATCAACATATACTTTAAAAAGCTCAACTGAGTCAAAGTGAAAAATAAATCTGCTGAGAGTTCAAACTCCAAAGGAGTTCCTTCTGCTGGAACCTGCAGCACAGCCTTCTCAATGGTGGCATCCATCTGGTAGATGAACTTGCCCTCATATATAAAAACTACTTTCTCCCTAATACATTTCCATAAAGTAGTAAAATATTGGCTCTAAGAGAGAACATTTAGGACATCTTAGGGTTTTTTTTAAGTCCTTCCTCCATTGATTAGTGCTACTTTAATATATACTACTTGGGTGTTTTTAGCTCTTGCTTTCTGTTGTATGCTGCTCAAATCTGTTTGGAGTAAACCAGTATGGAAATTGGGGTAATAAGTTGGGGGAGCTGGGGATGGTGACGGCCGACAGGAAGCTCTGGCGTGGGCTGGTCCATGAAGTCACAAAGAGTCAGAAGCGACTGAACGAATAAACAACAAAGTATGGAAATATCAGTAATAAATAAATACATCTCAAGTTGGGCTTCTAAGAAAGAAACTAAGAAGAAAAGGGGAGGGGTTAAATTCACAAGATAAGTTTAGAAAGTATAGAGGTTTTTTTTAAAAAACTGAAAACAATTACACCGCAACTATAAATCCAGATTACACTGCACAGTTGCAGAAACCTGTGAGGCCATATGAGACCAAAGAGATGAGTCTCGTGCCCTAACACATAGCAAACTAATTTTGAGTGGATCAGCTGTCTAAATGCATGTTCCAAAATATATACAAAGGGGGGGGGAATTGTGTGTCTGTGTAGGTGATAAGTAGTGAGACACATCATCTAATGTGAACAAATGCTTGAATACATTTGAACATAAATCTAGATCACTGTCTAAATGATTAGACACAGAAAACAAGTGTAAAAGTATTCTGAATTCTGAATTGTATTCTGAATTGTTACTATAAATAATATTAAAAGAGAGCTGTCAAGCAAATTGAAAACATTAGTTATTATTGTCTAGTTGCATAGTACTAAAATTTACTACAGATATAAATTCCACCTGAATAACAAGTTGGTATCCATTTTGATAAAGTAAATGCAAAATCTCTTTTGCTGACTGAAAGACAAAACTAAACACTATAACCATCCAAGGAGTTATTACAGCAGATGTAGGAAGAGGATTGAAATGAAATCTTAGCTAGGATGCCAGAGAAGCATTTCACTCTGCCATCTAAATAATCCACAAGTAGTTGGAACATCAAATACATTTTCTAGATGGCAACCTGACATAGTATTTCTTGCATTTCCACTAAGTTTATAAATGCCTCCAAGGAACCTTTACAGTATCATTTAAGAAGTCATAATTCCATTCAGATTCAACTTTATGCAAGACATATGGGTCACTTTTCCTTTAAAACCCTATTTCTACTAAAATTGTGTTTAAAGAGAAGAAATCATCCTAAAAATAAAGCACTTGATTTTATTGAGCACCAATATTTTCAGCACTGCTTCTTAGCTACTTCCTCTTTATGCCTGCTTCTGGGTCTAATTCAAGGATATAAAAATGCTGCCTGATATCATATTACAATATGTTAGCATTAATGGTAATGGTCTCCTTTCAATAACAGGGGCTGGATGTGTGTGGCAGCCTGAGAACAAATGCATCAGTCCTGTATTAATTGATTAAAATGCTAGTGCTGACAGAGAAAAGAATTGATGAATTGATACTGCGGTTGATGAAATTACTCTTGTTTGTACAATAGTGGGGTGAGGAGAAGAAGAATTGATGAACTGAACCTAGTATTAATTGTTTGAAATGCAGTAGATAATAATGGAATCTTGTAACTGGAGGTTACACGAAGGTCATCTATTGCAATTTGACTGCCTAATTTTAAGGCAGGTCAGCATCACATAGAAATATGGGTGTTAGAGGTAAAATATTGGGAGGTTTGTTTACTCCTACATGCATTAAAGACACCAGTGGACAAAATCAAGGGAAATACAACCTGGTAAAGTTTGGGCAGGGAGAGAAAATTATCCTTTTGGCTCAGACTATTGTTTTACTCTATGAAGCATGTTGGCAGATCAAACTATGAGGAAACACCCCTTTTTTATTCAACAGCTCACAAGGTAGGCTGCTTGATGCACAAGGTCAAAAATTACATGTAACTCATATTTCATCATTTAAAACAACAATCAGTGCAATATAGAGCCCTGCAGTGCAGTCCAAAACAGAGCAGTGTAGCACTGCAATTAAAAAGGTTAAAATTAAAAAGGTGTTGGTTATTACCTTTAAAGCCCTACATGGCATGGGACCAGGGTATCTGAGGGACCGTCTTATCCTGATCACATCTACCCACCCCACCCGATCATGCAGGGAGGGCATGCTTTGGATCCCATCATTAAAAGAATTCCATCTAGCGGGGTCCAGGAGGTGTGCCTTCTCTGCAATAGCACCCGCCCTGTGGAATAACTTGCCCCCTGAGGCGAGACGGGCGTCCCCGCTCCTGGCCTTCAGGAAGTCTTTAAAGACCTGGTTCTGCCGCCTTGCCTGGAACGAAGGAAATAATAGTTCCTCCTGGGGGTGGTTAGCTTAGTAATATCCTCCTTTTAAGAACACACCATCTGTTGGATTTTGTTTTATTTTTTATAGTAGTTTTTAGATGTATAGGTTTTTAACTTTTTATGTTGTGATTCTAAACCGCCCACAGCCTACCATGGTGGAGATGGGTGGGGATAAATCCAAATAATAAATAAACAAATAAATAAATATAAATAAATAAATAAATAAACAAATAAACAAATAAATAAAATAGCAAAACTCCACCTATGGAAAAGGACAGGAATGGGTTGCAGATATTTGTAAGATAGATCTGAATGTCTCCCTCACTCATAAAACTAAAACTCTACAGACCTTTTCAAATATTAAAGATGATTTGCCAAATTGGAGAAGTTAGACTAATATCTAACATTTAACATACCAGTAACAAACGGAGATGAGCACCAGCCCCTAGAGTCAGACACGATATCCAAACTTAATTGGCCAATATCCAAACTTAACATCATACCTGTCATATAGAATACATATGCACGTTGCTATACATACGTGCTCTCTTGAAGCATAATCCATAACGCAGTGTTGTCTACATGGTAGGTAGGACAGTCAGAAGTAGGGTTTTATTAGATTAAGGCCAACTGATAAAAACAATAGTAAAGGGTAGATGGGTGGGTGTGGATATGTATAAAGCGTGAGTTCTGCTGCTTCACCAACTTCAGTGCAATGTAATATGCCCAGCTTTGTTTCTAGTGTTAGAGAGGTCCTTTTCATTTTGGGGAAGGGTGTTGGACAAGAGGTTGATGGCTGTTTTGACCCCCTAGTAACAGTAGTTAACTATTGCAAGTATGGTGGTAAGAGGGAAACAGGATGCATAACTATAACAACTATTGATAGTAAATGTGTGAGCGAAGGCACAAAGGGGTTTTGGCTAGAAAATGTTCAAGCTGTTTTGACGGGAAGAAGTCTTGGCATATTTCTGAATCTCTGGCACAAATTGAATCTGCTGGCACAAATCTCTTTTTTATGATGAAAATGATCAATTGCATAATGCAAATTCACATAAAACAAGGGAAACCTTAGACATAGAAGCCAAGTGGGTGACTTTGGGTCAGTCATTTTCTCTCAATGCTAGGAAGAAAGCAACAGCAAACCACTTCTGAAGTGGTTGCCTAGAAAATTGTATGGACTTGTCCATGTAGTTGCCAGGAGTCAAGACTGGAAACTATGTAAGTGACATGTCTATGAAGGTTCTCAGTCATCCAGGTGGAATTGTCTGTAGCTTGAATCATGTCAACTGGATTTCTATTTTCTCAGTGGAAACGTTTCGCTCCTTATCCAAGGAGCTTCTTCAGTCTGAGCACTAAAGAAGAGTACTTTATCAACGTACACAATACTACTGCATTTAGTATAAGATGTTGTGAACAACTAGCTAGAAATGTTTGTGAGGTGGTGTTTTCCAAGCTTATTAATCAAGGATAAATATGATATGATAATAGTACTGAAACTTCAACTACAGAAACAATGAAAGGATAACTGGTAAATGATACAGTAGTTCTCTTTTCAATGAGAACAGCATTCCATACTATGAGCAGAAAACTAGTTCTCTATTACCCATATCTCCTTCTTTTACATTACAAAAACAGCAAGGTTTGAATAAACAATTCTCACTATTAAAGATATCAAGATGCTATGGGGCTTCTATGCTGCAAGACTTTAGTGCTTGCAAAAGAACTCATGGTCAATCAAAACGTGTCACTTCTGGTCAATTAGAAAGTAAAGACATCTCAGCTCATCTGTTGGTCAGCAACTGGTTGATTCATCCTGTCCCACAGCCTCAAGCCAAAAGAGAAATCCCTTCACCCAACCAACCCATACATACATACATAAGCAAGCAAGCATACTGCAAGTCTCTTGTCCACCGATTACGTATATTAATATATGTTTTGGCATTCTGATTCCATATTTTGAACTCTTTATTGAGTTCTGTTGCTCTGACAGCTTGCCTGGAATAAAGGAGCTGGGAAACAGGTCATTCCAGGCATTTCATCCAGTAGCTGTAACGGACAGATCAATGAGGTGTCAACTCTGCTACACAAGTGAATTGATAGCAACATCTGGAAATGCCCATAGACATGTAGTTTGTTTGTTTTTCTTGACTAAAGGTCTAATCATATGAAGGACTTCAGTTTCCCTATTTAACATTAACACTCAATAATGCCAATCATGACAATATTTTCTTGCTCATCATATCTTACTATATCATTGTAAGCCTATTATATCTAGGTAATGTATTGATTACTAAAACTGTTATGTTCTGTTTCTGTTTTCATATGGCTTAATGAGTTGTTTTGTTAAGCTTTACTGACAGAATACATACAGTATATCTATCAAAGAAGAGATGGACTCCCTTAGGAAATAGACTCAAGTCTTGCCCATGGAGACAGCCATTATTTTCATCTGGTTTTCTTGATAAAAAAAGTTACATCTCTAAATGGCATCTTAACTGGGAAATTAATGGCCCTGTTCTATGCAGAAAACACATAATAGACATATTGCCATTTGTCGCTCAGTCAAGCACCCTGGCTTTACTTTTATTTATTTAAAAAGAAAGAATTCTATGGACTGCCTCAAACAACAGAAAGTAAGTGCTAATTTCCTCCAATCTGCAAAATTCTCTTAAATCTATTAGTCAAACTTCTGTTTATCTTTAGATGAAAATTTGCCACACAAAATATCACAAAACTAAAATATGTACACTGGATTTTTCATATTCACCCTCAATATAAACATCAACAAAATATGACATTCTTGTAAAAGCAGATGAAAATACATTTGTTAATTTATCAGATTAAATGATTATATTAATATGTTACATGTGAATGAGAACATTTGATGTGGATGTCAGATACATTGTACTTGGGCCTATATGCTGCTAGTTGATATCTACTCTCTTAATTTGTTCAATTTCTATTTTTCCTTTGCACCAGAAAAGGTGTTCCAGGTAATTAACAACAAAACACTAGAAAACAATGAATGATAAGATTAAGATTCTATACATGTGTTTCTTTCATGTGTGTATCAATTAGGGATGTTGCAGAGGGAGAATGGTTACTGAAGTTTTTTTAGTTCTGATCAATTCAGAAATAGATCTATTTCCCCTGCTGGAGATAGATCTACTTGAGATCTATCTGAAATAAACTACATTGTTCCTTCCAATCTTAATGATGGAAAGAGGTATCTGAATGTTCTATATGAACTGAACTATCTTTTCATTAAGCCTCAGTGTTTCCCACAAGAATATAAAGCAACATACAGATCTCTGGGAAGAATGCAAAACAGTTCCTATTAATGATATCTATGACATGAAAACATTGATGTATGATTATTATAACTCAAGTAGCCACCCTTTAATGGAATTATGGCATGTGAATATTTTAAAAAGTTGCATGAACAACTTTTTTCAGAAATTTGAGCAAGTTTTCAAAGACTTAAAACTGTAAAGTTTTAAAAAGACTCACTTTTTCTTGGAACACATTCCTTTACAGCAAAAAGTGCCATCCTGCTATTGGTGGTTCCCAAATAAAAGAGATCTTTCCCTATGCATTTCAATGTTGCTGAGTGTTCCTGCATCTTTCTATATCCTTCACACCCAGTATCAGTCAGATGTAGTTTTGGAGTGGTTCAGTGAATCTTAGCATTGTATCACCAGTTTTACATCACATTACATTAGCATTGTTTCCAAGTTGTATTTATTTTCCCTAATACAATTTGAAAGGTGCTAATATCATTATATTTCTCTGTGGCATTCAGGAAAACAGTACTAATATGGTATGATGACAAGAATACTAACAAGATATAATATTCTGTGCAGAGAACAAAGGTTCTCTTTAAGCAAACCATAATGCCCAGAATGTTTTGCAAAGCTACTCACAACTATTCTTTAGGGAAACCTAAGAATGAAATAAATACTAGAAGATAAAAGAGAACCTGGATTTGAAATATTATATTGAATTACAAAGCACTATAGTTATATAAAACATTTTTATTTACAAAAAAGCATGCTTTTATTTTTGGGAAATATTCTGTAAAAGGTAAAATGCAGTGATTCAGAAAACCTATACTGAAAAAATCTGAAGGGTTCTGTTTTTTGCAGAAATGCTAGGTACATATGTTTTATTTTATTAAAATATGCCCTTATCAAACACAATATTGTTCTGCAGAGTAACTGAATTAGAGATGTTTCACATGTCCATTATACATTGAGGAATACGTACACATTCCACCATGGCTGTTACACATTTACAGAATGAATACTTCATTTCTCCCTAAATATTTTCATGGCAAGAAATACTGAAGTACAAATGTGCTTGGCCAAATGTGATTGATCTTCCTTCCTTCCTTCCTTCCTTCCTTCCTTCCTTCCTTCCTTCCTTCCTTCCTTCCTTCCTTCCTTCCTTCCTTCCTTCCTTTTTCTATCACCGCCCCATCTCCCCCGAAGGGGACTCTGGACGATTACTGCATGATATGAAACAGATCTTAGTCAATGTGGTCCAATGAGGCAATGATTCAAAGTCCACCTTCCTGCTAACTCATCAAGTTTTTCTCAGTCACCATATCGGGGGGGGGGGGGGGGGGGGAATACAAAATATATAAATGATGCACCTCATTACTTATCCACTACCCATATTCCTTCCTAGTCCTTGAGTGTTCATAGAACCAGAGTAAAACAGAAGAGCAGCATTCTTAGTTCTGAGTGATGCTTATTTCTAGATTCTCACTGCTGCATTACTTCTAATTTCTAAGCAAGAGCCCTGAACCTGAAGTCTGCCAGCTTAGTTCAAATCAGTTTGTGAAACTGAGTGCCTGTTGTCTTGATCTGCTGGCTTCCAGCTCATGTGTAGCCACACACTGTGAGAAGTCATAGGAAAAGTACTTATGCAGACAAACTACCCAATACATTCCAATGTGTGAAATACAGTGAAAATAACTGGATTTTTTAATCTTTTAAAATATATTTAATAATAGTATGATACTATTAAATATATTTAGTAATAGTATTCTAACTGCTTCCTTATCATTGTAAAAACTGTGAAAAAGACCAACAATAAAAGATCATGCTATCAAGAACTGTTAGACATGTGTATTTTAAACTTTGGCACCAGAGAAAAAGAGAGAGGTTCCAATAATTCTGAAATAAATTATTAAAACTTTCCTCTATGGTCAGGGCCAAATGTTATTATGTGTAACTGCTTATTAGAAGTAACCCTTATTGGTTCTCTCTTAAGGACTTTCTTTTATACATAGTTTTATCCTATAATTTTGTCCCTGTTGGGCATGCTGCCTAAATTTAAACACAAACAGTCAAGCAATGAAGAAACATTAACACATTTACTGTGAACAAAAACTCCCAGTTGCACAGTGAAATTTTAATACATTTCAACTTATCTCTTTTACTAATGGGTAGAGTACAAACCCTGAAGGAATTCACTTTGCAAACTGGTAATTACACTAGATTCACTTTTTAAAAAATTTAATGCCCATGTATAGTCAAGCAAAAATAATGACAGCCCTTTCGATATAAGTTACAATAGAAATGTTTCTCGGGAAAACTATAATGAAAATCTACAGCAATTCTGAAAGAACAAATTACTTGGAAAGGTGTTTGAACACACACACACACACACACACACATACACACACACACACAATCTGCCCAAGATTTATTGGCACGCTTCTTTTATTTATAACTTCTTCTTCTTTAAAGAACATGCCAAATACATTTGACACATTCATTTCAAATCTATAAATCTTTATTTGATCTAAAACAAGATCAAATTTTGGCTGCCATGTTTACAGTATATTGAAATTTGTCCTTATATTATTAATAATTAGGGCAGGGTAAGAAACTTCCTCATAGATGTGGGTGGAGCTTCTACACCCATGGAAGGCAGCCACTGGCTTAGGTGTTGTGGCATATGGGTTCTAGTCCACCCTCAGCCATAGAAGCTGTTAAGGCGACTTTGGACCAGTCACTCTTTCTCACAGGATTATTATTGTGTAGGAAAATGAGAGGAGGGAGCGCTATGTAAAATTCCTTCAGCTCTTGAGCAAAAGGTGAAATACGAATCTAAAAATAAATACATAATATGTCGTCTACAAATATTTATGAATCTATGCTCCCTAGGGCTTTGTTTTATTCCTGTTTTCCCCAGAGCTAGCCTGCATGCTGGATGCACTTTTGGTGGGTGGGGGGTAGAGGAGGGTGTTAATGTTCTATAACATTTATATATGAGAATAATCATTGAGTAGGATTATAAAGCTTAGCTTTGTACTCTGAATTGGTCATAGTTACAGAACAGCTGCCATAGTTAATTTGCTACAGGTGGCAGCTTTCAAGAATCCTGTTTAGAATGAATAATGGGAGGTCAGTTGGTGAAGGCTGAAGAAGGGACCGACCAGGTTTAATGGCTGATCAGAACAAAGCTCAGAACTGGAGAGCAAGTGAGAAGGCTAGGACAAGACAAAGATGCTACAAGAATACCTAAAGACTGGAATCATTAGTTAAGGAGGGTGGGTAGTCATGCACTGATGCTGAGGTGTCAGTGAACTTTCTAGCAGGCAGCACAGGGCTTCAAGTAAGGTGAACATGAACAAGCACTTCTTGAAACAGCTGATTCAACCTATAAGCCAGAAGCAGTATAAAGAAATGGAGGCTGAGATATTTATTCTTGCCTGTGAGAGGTTAGTTAGGATTAAGGTTAAGGAAACTTGTTTGGAGGAAAAACCCATTGAAAGCTTATTTGTTTAGATAAGGGTCCCTTGATAGTAAGTGCTGTAACTAAAAATATTTAATTGTGGATAACTAAGAACTGTACACTTCAGCAATCTCAACCCTTTGAACAGAAACACCTCCAATATGTAAATAATTCCTGTTTTTGTTGTTTATTCGTTCAGTCGCTTCCGACTCTTTGTGACTTCATGGACCAGCCCACACCAGAGCTTCCTGTCGGCCGTCGCCATCCCCAGCTCCCCCACGGTTGAGTCCGTCACCTCCAGAATATCATCCATCCATCTTGCCCTTGGTCGGCCCCTCTTCCTTTGGCCTTCCACTTTCCCTAGCATCAGCATCTTCCCCAGGGTATCCTGTCTTCTCATTATGTGGCCAAAGTACTTCAGTTTTGCCTTTAGTATCATTCCCTCAAGTGAGCAGTCTGGCTTGATTTCCTGGAGTATGGACTGGTTTGATCTTCTTGCAGTCCAAGGCACTCTCAGAATTTTCCTCCAACACCACAGTCCCAAAGCATCTATCTTCCTTCACTCAGCCTTCCTTATGGTCCAGCTCTCACAGCCATAGGTTACTACAGGGAATACCATTGCTTTAACTATGCGGACCTTTGTTGTCAGTGTGATGTCTCTGCTCTTAACTATTTTATCAAGATTTGCCATTGCTCTCCTCCCAAGAAGTAGACGTCTTCTGATTTCCTGGCTGCAGTCAGCGTCTGCAGTAATCTTTGTGCCTAGAAATACAAAGTCTGTCACTGCCTCCACTTTTTCTCCCTCTATTTGCCAGTTATCAATCAAGCTGGTTGCCATAATCTTGGTTTTTTTGAGGTTTAACTGCAACCCAGCTTTTGCACTTTCTTCTTTCACTTTCGTCATAAGGCTCCTCAGCTCCTCCTCGCTTTCAGCCATCAAAGTGGTATCATCTGCATATCTGAGATTGTTAATGTTTCTTCCAGCGATTTTAACTCCAGCCTTGGATTCATCAAGCCCAGTACGTCGCATGATGTGTTCTGCGTACAGGTTGAATAGGTAGGGTGAGAGTATACAACCCTGCCGTACTCCTTTCCCAATCTTAAACCAGTCCGTTGTTCCGTGCTCTGTTCTTACCGTTGCTACTTGGTCGTTATACAGATTCCTCAGGAGGCAGACAAGATGATTTGGTATCCCCATACCACCAAGGACTTGCCACAATTTGTTATGATCCACACAAAGGCGTTAGAATAGTTAATAAAACAGAAATAGATGTTTTTCTGAAATTCCCTGGATTTCTCCATTATCCAGCGGATATTGGCAATTTGGTCTCTAGTTCCTCTGCCTTTTCTAAACCCAGCTTGTACATCTGGCAATTCTCGCTCCATGAATTGCTGGAGTCTACCTTGCAAGATCTTGAGCATTACTTTACTGGCATGTGAAATAAGTGCCACTGTTTGATAGTTTTAACATTCTTTAGTGCTTCCCTTTTTTGGTATGGGGATATAAGTTGATTTTTTTCCAATCTGATGGCCATTCTTGTGTTTTCCAAATTTGCTGGCATATGACATGCATCACCTTGACAGCATCATCTTGCAAGATTTTAAACAGTTCAGCTGGGATACCGTCGTCTCCTGCTGCCTTGTTATTAGCAATGCTTCTTAAGGCCCATTCAACCTCACTCTTCAGGATGTCTGGCTCTAACTCACTGACCACACCATCAAAGCTATCCCCGATATTATTATCCTTCCTATACAGATCTTCCGTATATTCTTGCCACCTTTTCTTGATCTCTTCTGCTTCTGTTAGGTCCTTACCATCTTTGTTTTTGATAATACCCATTTTCGCCTGGAATTTTATTTATTTATTTCTTTATTTATTATTTCCATTTATTCCCCGATGTTTACCTCCGATGTTTCTAATTTTCTGGAAGAGGTCTCTTGTCCTTCCTATTCTATTGTCTTCTTCCACTTCCGCGCATTGCTTGTTTAAAAATAATTCCTTATCTCTTCTGGCTAACCTCTGGAATTTTGCATTTAATTGGGCATATATCCCACTATCACTGTTGCCTTTTGCTTTCCTTCTTTCTTGGGCTACTTCCAGTGTCTCAGCAGACAGCCATCTTGCCTTCTTGGTTTTCTTTTTCTTTGGGACGTTTTTTGTTGCCGCCTCCTGAACAATGTTGCAAGCTTCTGTCCATAGTTCTTCCGGGACCTCCACTGCATATTCATTAGGAATATTAGTGAGCTCATATCTAACTGATCTGTGGGTCTTCCCTATTCTCTTTAGTCTAATTCTAAATTTTGCAATAAGAGTTCATGATCTGAACTACAGTCAGCTCCAGGTCTTGTTTTTACCGACTGTATAGATGTCCGCCACCTTTGGCTGCAAAGGATGTAGTCAATCTGATTTCGGTGTCGACCATCTGGTGAAGTCCATGTATAAAGTCGTCTTTTAGGTTGTTGGAAGAGAGTGTTTGTTATGCACAGTGAGTTTTCTTGGCAAAATTCTATCAGCCTATGTCCCGCTTCATTTTGTTCTCCCAGACCATGCTTGCCTGTGATTCCAGGTATTGTTTGACTACCCACCTTAGCATTCCAGTCTCCTGCAATGAAAATAACATCTCTTCTTGGCATATTATCCAGTAGGTGCTGCAGATCCTCATAGAATTGATCTACTTCTGCTTCTTCAGCATCTGTAGTTGGGGCGTATATTTGGATCACTGTGATGTTAAATGGCTTACCCTGAATTCGAATTGAGATCATTCTATCGTTTCTTGGATTGTATCCAAGCACTGCTTTAGCCACTTTATTATTAATTATGAAGGCTACTCCATTTCTTCTGTGGTCCTCTTGTCCACAGTAGTAGATCTGGTGGTCATCTGATGTGAAGTGGCCCATTCCAGTCCATTTCAGTTCACTGACACCCAAAATGTCTATATTTAATCTTGACATCTCACCAATAACCACATCCAATTTGCCCTGGCTCATAGATCTTACATTCCAGGTTCCTATGGTGTGTTGATGTTTAGAACATCAGATTCGTCGTTCACCACCAGCACCGTCGGCCGCTAGCCGTCCTTTCGGCTTTGAGCTAGCTGCGTCATCACATCTGGGGCTAGTTGAACTTATCCTCTGTTCCTCCCCAGTAGCATTTTGACCATCTTCCGACCTGGGAGTCCCATCTTCCGATGGTATACCGACATATCCCTGGTTGTACTGATCCATTTAGTTTTCACGGCAAGAATATTGGGGTGGGTTGCCGTTACCTTCCCCAGGGATCGTATTTAGTCTGACCTCTCTGCCACGACCTTCCCGTCTTGGGTGTCCACGGTTTAGCTCATGGTTTCATTGAGGTGCTCAAGCTCCAGCACACGACAAGGTAACAATCTCCTTTGCTGGAGCAATAATTCCTGTGGCAACTATTTAAATTTTGTTCAGTTTATTACTTTTTCTTTAGTGGTGGTATCTACATTTTCTTGAAATGCCATAGTGATTTTATTTTGGTGATAGTGGGTAAAGCATTCCTCGACTGTGAGCTCTCTCTCTCAGAACACTGTAAAATAATGTGGCAAGGAGGTACACAGATGTAAGTTCCTATGTTTTAAAAAAGGAATGTAAATGAAATAGGGACTGTATTTTGACAGTGAATGGGGGGAAACAATTTTTCTAAAGGTTGGAAAGGTTGCAGGCTGAGGCATTGAGTTCTGGTTCACACATAATGCTAAACCATAATGGGTGGAACAGCACACCCACTGCACTAAAAGCAAGCCATATTAGGTGTTATGTAAAAACTAGACATACATTTCGAATCTTATCATTCCAGCTCCATAATTAATAAAACCCTCCTTAGGAACTTATGTAACTATAACTATTAAACTTATTGCTGTTCTCCAATGTTGGTTGAGAAAGAAGTACTGAAATTTCCAGAAACATTTCAGCAACAATAAATAATCAAGATATAGTTCTGCTTTCACCTACTGGAAGACTGCCTACCTTAAAAATCACCAGATGCCACCCAGCACCATCTTTCAAACACATTCTTTCACTATGGGTGCACTTTCAATAGTCACAAACAGGGCTGTCCTATGTAGCAAGAAAAAACTCTGGTAGGTGTAAAAGACTACTGTATATTCCATTTAGCAAAAGGATGTATAACTAATTGTTTTGTTCTCCATAAAACCTTTTCAGTGGCTTTAACCTTCCAGCAGGGAGATTCTCCATAGATAAACAAGACTCTCAAACATAGTCATCTTCCATTTTTAAAGTGCAAACAAATGATAAGAGGATTGAGAGGGACTAATGTACTCATTGGTCTCTCCTTCAGATGTAGTCCTTATTTGATTGAAGAGGGCAGGAATATTTTTTTCCTATAATCTAGCACTGGGAACATGAGCCCTTATTCCTGGGAACTCATCAAACTGTATTGCATGACTGCGCAGAATGAAATCTATTGCAATTTTGGTGGATTTCCATTTTGGAGGGGGGAGACTTGGATAAAGTGCTGTATGTTTAGCATGCAATTTTTGAAAGAGGAAGAGTTCTTGAATGTAAGAAAAAGCTTAAATCAAATTGATTCAGAACAAACCCATATAACACTCAGAAGATATAACTATAAAAATTGCTGTGTACAATATGTCCTTTGTTTTACATCAAATATCTTGGAGATAGAAAGGTGGAGGATGTTCTACTGAATTTAATACAAGCAAACGCACACCATTATTCAGTCAGCTTGACAGCCAAGCTTCCTTACAAATTGTTGCTTGTTTATATATTTGTGGTGGAAAGCAGCCAACCTACTTGCACATTTTTGTCATCATAACCTCTCTGGAGCCACGAATAGAGCAGAGAGTATCAAGAACTGCTCAATCTTTCACTTGTGACCTGAGAGGTTTAAGATAACACCCCAACAAAACCCTGAGCTCTTCCATAATTTATAGCAATGACTTCTACATTGGGTCAAAAGGCATCCAGTTTGATTTAGAAGGAGCAGCATGTCCTCTTCTGTGGTTAGAAAGGGCAAAGACTGATGTGGCAGGAAGGAATTCTGCAAGTGATATAGCTGTTAATTTTGTACATTTTAAACTTATTTTTAACTAATATATTTCTAGGAGCTAAATCATACTTCTCTCCCCCCCTCTCCCCCCCTCTCTCTTTGCCTTTGAGTCAGTGTTGACTCCTGGTGACTGCCTGGACAAGTCCCTGCAGTTTTCTTGGCAAGATTTTTGGAAGTAGTCTGCCATTGCTGCCTCCTTAGGGTGGAGAGAAGTGACTGGCCCAAAACTCACTCACTCTCTCTCTCTTTGGTGCCTTCATGTTATTGTCGACTCCTGGCGACTGTCTGGAGAAGTCCCTGTAGTTTCTTGGCAAGATTTCAGAAGTGGTTTGCCCTTGCCTCCTTCCTAAGACTGAGAGAGCCTGACTGGCCCGAGATCACCCAGCTGGCTTCGTGCCTAAGGTGGAACTAGAACTCATGGTCTCCTAGTTTTTAGCCTGTTGCCTTAACCACTACACCAAACCACTATGCTCAAATCACACTTTACCCCTGATGATATTTTAAAAATAAATATAGATTATCAGGCACCTACAGACACAGTCCTTACAAATTTATCTACAGCGTCCATAAACTCAGAAATTCACTAAAGCTTAACTGGTATTGATACAGCTATCACTTTCATACCTGTTTAAAATTTACTTCTTAGCTCAGACATTTTAAAACATTATACTGGATAGTTTTTATTTATAACATTTTACTATTACTGTATTTTGTGGGTCTTAACTTTCTTGTGTATAATTCCATTACTTCCTAGGAGAAATAAATTGTTAAAAATACACTAAAAAAATAAGCACTTAGGCATCCTCCTATGGAGGATCAGGAAAATGGAAAATTAGGAACTAAGGCTGTGATAAAAGATATGGCAGAAGAAAGAATAAAATGTTAAATTAGCAAGAACAGTATACAAAAATTGAAGATTAAAAAACAACAACCCTGCCCTCTAAGGTACACTGGACTACAACTCCTAGCTTTCATTTAGGGAAGCCTGGTAAAGAAAATGGATGAGAGCAGACAGAAAGGAGAGTAATAATAAGGATATAACAATGAGTAGAATAGACAGAGTAAAGAAAGAACACTGAGAAATTTAAAATAAGATCTTAAGAGGCTCCACTAAAGAATTGTCCACATTCATCTTTTACAGTAGTCAAAGGATTTCCCTGCAGGAAAAAGAAAAACATGAATAACTTTAAACGGTTATTCAGATTTCAGGTTCTGGCAAACTGTCAATATGATGTGCTGATAGTTTTTTTTTCCTTTTTTTTAAATCATAATTTTGTTTGCATTTTTTTCACCATGAGTACATTAAGACTATTTGAGCATGGCTCGATTTTATACTAATGCATTGTTGACAAATGTATTTGGTGAAACAAGATACACAATGAATAGATTTAAAAAGAGACATTAGGAAGCCAAAAGAATAATAATTTATAGTATTGATGATTAGTCATAATTTAATAGCCATCTACAATCTGGCTAAAAATGTTTCTTAAAAAATATGTCAGTTATGAGGACTCTGAACTGCACACTAGCTTTTGATAGTTTAAAAACAACCACCAGTATTTCTAAAAAATGTCAGCAATTGGAAGTGGTGCTCCATTAATATACAGTAAAGTACATGCCAATACATAAAAAAAAAGAGAGAGGTGCCAAGTTTATTTTGGCAAAATTGTAAGACATGATTTGTAAAAAAGAATTTACAAATTCAAATACTTTCCAATAAAAAAGTAGTGTGTCTGAATCCAGTCTAGTTGGATCCTATAATTCCATTATATGCATGTAATGCATATAATTATGCATTATATGCATGTGATAAGCATAGATGTTATTTATCTGTGAGTTACCATTATACAATTCTAGCAAACTGTTCTCTTTCTCTCTCTCCACTGTAACATTTTAGGTATTTCTCAAATGTATTCTCTCTTTCAACTAATGGAGACATGTACACTTCTTTTCCATTCTGTAGGTTTGTGTATGTATCTCTTTTCAATTTTGTTGAGACATTCTCCTTAAGATTTTTATCCAGGCTCTGCACTGACTTTCCAAATTCCATCTGGTTATGCCTCCCAAATACAAAGTTGACAGAGAGTAGCTTGTACAACTTTTGCAGAGTGCTATGTCAGACAACCTTTAAGAGGCCAGAAGCATCAACTGGTACAAAATTTAATCATTAGGTTACCAATCAACATACTTGTGTTGGTTGTCAGTTGTTTTCCAAACACTCCTCAATATGTTTTTAACTTAGGCTTAAAGCTGTACTATTGGATGGCACACTTCTCTTGTTATGAATCTTGAAAGTGTTAGGGCAGCAGGAGATGCCTGCTTGCTTTCATAGGCCCATCTGTCAAGGGGTGGTCTTCTCCCAAGCTATGGAATGTATTACCATAGTCCATGTTTAGGAAAGAAGTTACTACTTTCCTCATCAGCCAGGTCATTTATTTAATTTAACCCATTTATTGATTTGCATCCTCCTTTTTTCCTGGAGAACTCCAAGTGGCATAAATAGGAAACTTTTCTCATTTTATTCCCGCAACAAACCTGTGAGATAGGTTTGGCTAGGGCAGAGCTTTCCAAACATTTCATGTTGGTGACACACTATTTAGACATGCATCATTTCGCGACACACTCTTACAGAAGGGCACAAGGCAGGCACTAGGACCTGCATGGAATCACAGCAGGTTTGGAGGCAGCAAGGCACAAGGCAGGCACTAGGACCTGCGCGGAATCCTGGCAGGGCTCAGAGGCAGCAGCAGCTGCAACACACCCAGACACTGCAGCCAACACAACGTGTCCCGACACACAGTTTGGAAAGCTCTGGGCTAGAGTTTACCCTATTTATATACTTCAGAAAGTTGCTCTGCTTGGCTTACTGATACCCATTTAAGAAATAAAAATAATAAATGACATCAGGAAAGAGGATGGGTTGCATGCAAACGGTCTTTTTCCTCACTCTGTCCACTTGAATGAAGCATCACATGCTTAATTTTGCATATGACAGGTTGGAGGTCCCTTCACTGCTAGAATAGGAGCCCCAACTAAGGTTACTGTAATAGTTTAAGCTTAGCATAAAATTATCTCAGATTTTTGGTCATAAAGTAAAGGTGTGTATGCATGTATGTATATATGTATGCGTGTATGTATATGCTATATAGCTAAAAATATTATAGTTCACACATATTCTCTAACTTTACCTTAGATAACTCAAAAGGTTCAAGTAAAGGTCCATCCCTTGTTTGATGAGTGCATAAGAAATTCAGCCCCTCCATTCTCCAATTTGTGTGTGTGTGACAACACCCTTCTTATCCGTAGTTAGGATGCAGCATGGTTATCAATGATTCAACAAGACGGGGAAAGGATGGATGTTGACATTCTTTCCAATCTCTTTACCGCACATGTGTAAGTTGCAAAGCACAGAGCACATTGCATATGCTCTGATCTACAGTAGGCCACATGCCCAGGAGGGAGGTGGTTTACAATGGACCAGTCACCAAACTTCTAAGACACTGCCAAATGGCTCTCCCATAGGGATGCACATGGAGAACTGGGGGAGGGGGGATATTTTCTCTGAAGCTCTGAGCTGAACCATCCCATTTTCAGACTTGATCTTTTCCTACACCTCCTCCCACCATACAAAATTTGGTCTCATTCTGTATTCAGAGTCCGAACATCCTGTGCTTAATTTCTTTCTAATATTCTCTTGGGTTTAAAAGAATAAAAAGTTGAGATATGCCTTTAATTTTCCTTCTAATTGTGAAAATAATATTAAATATTAGTTATGATAAAATTAAGACTAGGGTTGTTCCGAAGGAGGGTATCATATTTAGTACCTTGGTGTTGTATTTCATTTTTTTCTTATCTCTGTAAACCCAGCTACAGTAGGTGTGGCCCCCGAGCCAATCATGGCTGATCCCAAAAAAGCTAAGTAGTCAAGATTGTGTAAAAGAATCTTTACCTTTATATTTTTACCTTTGCTCATAAAATGTTTTGCTTTATACAATGCATGCAACTACTGTATGCTAGGAGTATATTGGATTTTTATTATTTGTTAAACGGGTAGTTTTGTTGGTTGTTGTGGGTTTTCTGGGCTGTGTGGCCGTGTTCTGGCAGTTTGGTTCCTAACGTTTCACCAGTAGCTGTGGCTGACATCTTCAGAGGACAGGAGCACAGCTAGAAGATTCTCTCTGTGCCCAAGTGGAGGGTGTGTGTTCCTGCTGGTGTTTATAGCTGCTGAGAGGGTGTGTGTCTTCTGTGGGTCATTTACAAGAGATTAGGAGAGAGTTCTTTGTGGTGATTAGGGGGTGTGGTGCTGTCGTTTGTGGGATTAGCACATCTATTGTGTGAGTTGTTTGTCTATTTCTGTGGTTGAGTAGAAACGTTAGGAACCAAAACTGCCAGAACACGGCCACACAGCCCGGAAAACCCACAACAACCATTGGATTCCGGCCGTGAAAGCCTTCGACTATACAGTGTAGTTTTGTCTTTGCCAGCTAGGTCTTTCTGTATTAACTACCTGGCAGAGTTCTGGTTTAGAGTGAAGTGGATTATAGTGGTTAAACTCCAAACTTAAACTCACTCTGTAATGCTTTTGTATGCAATATTTGCCAGTATCAGCTTCTAGAATAGAAACTGATCCTATTTCAGTAGGTGGGTTATATTGGCTAAGATTTTTATTCTTGGAGAGTATTTTGATATATGAAAATTCTTCTGAAATTACTGGAAAAAAATTCAGAAAATAAATTTCATATGGATGGAAAGATTATTTATTTGTTATATATTTATAAAATTTATATACCACTGCAATCTAAACTGACTCTTCGCAGCTTATAACAAAAAATAAAATACTATACATAATAATAAAATAAAATAACTAAAAACCCATTGACAGCTGTTAAGAAGCATCACCTCCCAATGTCTCTTGGAAGAGTTCCATCTTCAACTTCTTCTGGAAGGTGGATAATATCAGAACCAATCAACAGGAGGCCATACCAGAGGGCTGGTCATACTAAGGAAAAACAACACTTCTGGGCTTCATCCCCTCAACAGTGGGGAACAGCCAGCTGTTTCTTCTGCTATGATCAAAGTGGCCATCTCGAGTGGAGAGATGCAGTCCTGTAATGTTAACTAGGAACCAAGCATTAATGGCTTTTCCACCTTATAACCAGCACTTTAACTTGCACTCGGAAGCTAATAGGGAGCCAGTGCAGTGCAGGGCCTGTAATACAGATGTAATATAATCCCACCAGCCAATGCTGGTGAACACCCAGGCCACTGCATTTTGCACCAACTGAAGCTTCCAGGTGGTCTTTAAAGGCAGCCCTATGTAGCAGTAATCTAAGCAGGGAGCAATGAGGGCAGGAGTCACTGTAGCAAAGTCCTCACATCCCAGATTTTTTTTCTTCGTGTCAGAAGCACCAAAGTGCTTCTGTAGTGAATGGATTTGCCAGTGACATCACTGTTGCCCGGGGGATGCCCAAGGAGGCTCCTTTCATGTCCCTGTGATTTTTCCCACTGGAGTGGTACCTACAGTAATTTATCTACTCACATTTGCATGCTTTTGAACTGCTAGGTTGGCAGGAGCTGGGACTGATTTTTTACTGATTGCCGGTAGCTCACTCCGGCACGCGGCTCACGCTCTGGGTTTTGAACTGCCGAGCTGTCAGCCTTAATGGCTTCTGACTCAGCGTCTTAACCACTGAGCCACCGCGGTCCCTACATCCCAGATAAGGTTGCAACTGATGCACTTGCTGAAGTTGGGCAAAGGGCCCCCTGGCCAAAAAGGGCTATTGCTGATCCAGCATGAGCCATGATTGTAGGAGGACCCCAAGTTTCAGACCAACTCCCTCAGGAGTATTGCAACCCCATCCAGAGTCACCACTGGGACCACAGAGGACCCTCCATGTCCAAACAGCAGCTCCCTCTTGCTAGGGTTCAATTTTAGCTGTTGTCTCCCATCTAGACATCAGGCACCAAGACAAGAATTTGACACCATCTCCAGTGTAAAACTTTGAAATATCTTGATGTTGTTTTCTTGCCCCCTCCTCCCCACTAAAACAAAATAATATCAGACTTATTGCATAGTTAAAATATTATCACAACTCTTTCACGTATGCTAACTGGATTTGTTATGGTTCCACAAGGAGGCTGTACTAATTACTCAAGGTCATTGTTTTTCCCAGAAATAAGAAAGTATTTACATTGACTGGATTTACACATTACAATAATCAGATTAACTAAACTTTATTGATTAAAGTTGGCTGGATTTACAGAACATGTTAAGGCATAGACCACAGTTTACAGACTGCAATGCCTAGGTTTATGTAGCAGAGTGAAGTGTCTTGTAAGAACCTAGACCCTGATTTACCTCAGTGTGCTACCAACTGCTATCTTGGCAAGAAGCTTTAATGGCAAACTATCTGCAAATTGAGCATAACTCTAAAGTAATGAAGGCTAGAAACTGTACTATAGATGTTACTATTATGTAATTCTAAAAGTGATGAAAAAAGTAAATTTACTTGCCTTTCGTCAGGGAGACTCTAGAGAGCAGAGAAGAAGGCTGGACAATAGATAAGAAGCGAGCACGTAGCTCAGAGAGCCTAGCCTATTTTCCCAAACGTCAGAAGAAAGCTCCGCCCTAGGGTGAGCTGATACACTTGGGAATCTTCAGGCACTGTTAGTTTAGCAGGATTTTGCTTGTAGGTATGCAATAAACACTAGAGACTAGAATCCTGGCCTCGGCGTGTTATTTCTGCATCTACACACGACATCAATCCTGCTAAACCTCAACTCCCATTGAAAGAGGGAGGAACACATAAACCAGAGGAATGGCTTCTCAGACACAGGAGGTGCAGCAGGCCATAATCCAGCTAGCAGCTGCCTTGACACAACACCAGCAGCAAGTCGACGACCAGATTAATAACTTACAGGCGGCGATGCTTCAGCGGATGCAACAACCAGCTCCAGGAGCCCAGCAGCCGGCACCAGTGGCACCACCCCCACCAGTCGTCCTGCGATCCCCAGGGTGTTTACCAGAGAAATTTGGGGGGGAGACGGCACAGCTCAGGACCTTCGTCGCCCAGTGCACCATGTTTTTCGACAGCAGACCAGCCGAGTTCCCGACGGAGAGGTCCAGAGTCACATTCATTTTAAGTTTGCTGAAAGGCTCAGCCGCAAGATGGTCCATCCCCATGGTGGAAGCTAACGATCCAATTCTGGACAACTACCAGAATTTTATGGCCCGTTTCAGAGCCCATTTTGATGATCCAATCAGAGAAGTCACTGCCAGCCGAGAGATCCGACGGCTCCGACAGGGGAACAGGAGAGTAGGAGCGTACATCGCAGATTTCAAACTGCTGGCAGGAGATTTGGGTTGGAATGAGGTGGCATTGAAGGATCAGTTCAAACAAGGACTGGACGAAGAGATTAAGACGGAGTTAGTGCGGCAGGGCACGCCAGCTACATTGGAAGACCTATACCAGTTAACAGTCGTCATAGATGCTCGATTGGAAGAGTTAAAACAGTTTCGGCCAGGGAGAAACAGGGCAGGAACCCGACCGGTTTTTCCAGGTTTTGCTAGCCCCTCTAACACGCAGAGGAACCTATGCAGATAGGGGCGACACGAAGGGGACTCTCTGAAGCCGAGAGGCAAAGGAGAAGGGACAATGCACTTTGTTTCTATTGCGGGGGGGCAGGGCACATCGCAAGGGCATGCCCGACCAGATGACAGGCAACCCCGGTAAGATTTACAGCCCAAGGCACAGAGCAGGCCCACATACCAGCCATTTCTTCCCAGCAGTTAAACTCCAACGGCCCCCCTTGCCAGAGCCCCGCAGGGAGGCCATCCAGCAATTAAGAAGGGCTCAGGCGGCAGATCACAGCCAAGATTTTTATATTGTTCCAGCCACGCTGACTACAGATTCCAAGCACCTATTACCGGTAAACGTAATGATAGATTCCGGTGCGACAACTAATTTTATAGATGGGGAAGCGGTGGAAAGGTTTCAAATTCCAACGATGGCACTACCAAACCCCATGCCGGTTGAAATCATCGACGGGCAACCTCTCAAGGCAGGAGACATCAAACGCTGCACCCAGCCAATTCAACTATCCATCGCAGATCACACGGAGTGGATCCAACTGTACGTTACTGCTTCCTTGCAAGTCCCGGTCATTCTCGGGGCACCTTGGTTGAGACTTCACAACCCCAATTTGGACTGGATGACCGGAGCAGTTTCCTTTCCCTCTCAGGACTGTCGGCACCACAAATTGCAGGGCATTACCCAAGCCCAACCGGCAGCTGCAAGCCGGGAAGCAGGGAGGGCTCTCCTGCCAACACAGTATGGAGATTATGCAGACATATTCGGAGAGCAAGAGGCCACAGCATTGCCTCCCAATAGATCGTTCGACTGCACAGTAGATTTGAAGCCTGGAGCCAAGATCCCAGCAGCACGGCATTATGCAATGTCCCTTAAGGAGCTAGCTATCCTAAAGGAATATTTGGATACCAACCTAAAAAAGGGTTTCATTCGGCCATCGACATCACCAGCATCTGCCCCTACCTTCTTCGTGCCTAAAAAGCCCGATCCTTTCGCCCCGGCGGCACAGGCTGGTGATAAGGGACCCCCCATGCGCACGGTGCATGACTACAGTGCACTCAACGCAGTCACCGTTAGAGACCACTACCCTCTTCCAGTTATATCTGAATTGCTAGATCGCCTGCAGAAAGCCCGTATTTTTACCAAGCTAGACCTCAGGAATGCCTACAATTTGATCAGAATAAAGCCAGGCCATGAATACTTAACGGCTTTTAACACCAGATATGGTAAGTTTGAATATTTAGTCATGCCTTTTGGACTAAGTAATTGTGGAGCAGTGTTTTCCAGGTTCATGAACCACATTTTCTCAGACTTGTTAGATAAATATGTAATCGTGTATCTTGATGACATTCTGATTTATTCTGAGGACCCCACCGACCACATTACTCATGTGCGTAACGTTCTGCAGAGGCTGATAGAGAACAAGCTGTTTGCAAAGCTAGAGAAATGTGGCTTTGACTTAACTCAATTAGACTATCTGGGATACAGAATTTCCACAGAAGGCGTAGCCATGGATCCTGCAAAGGTCCAAGCAATTATGTCATGGAAGCCTCCCCGTAACGTCAAGGAGGTCCAACAATTTCTGGGGTATGCTAATTTCTTTCACAAGTTCATTGCCTCATATGCGGAGAAAGCGCGTCCCCTTACTCAGCTTTTAAAGAAAAACAGACACTTTTGCTGGGGGAAACAGCAGCAAGCTGCCTTTCAAGAATTTAAACAGCTGTTTGCCTCTCCGCCACTTCTGAGGCACCCGAACCCTTTAAAACAGTTCCACGTCCAGTGTGACGCATCTAACTTTGCCGTCGCCTCCATCTTGCTCCAAGCGGCGGACGAAAGAGGGGAAGATTTATTACCCTGTGCCTATTTCTCTCGCACGCTGTCACCAGCAGAGAGGAATTACGATGTCTTCAACAAGGAGCTGCTTGCCATAAAATCAGCCTTTCAAGAATGGAGGCATTGGTTAGAGGGAGCAGCATTGCCAATCAAGGTTTACACAGACCATAAAAACTTAGCGCTTTTGCAGAGCTCTGCATCCCTCACCCCCCGTCAGGTCAGATGGAGTCAATTTTTTTCACGCTTCAATTTCGTCATCTCGTATTTGCCAGGCAAACAAAACAAGCTGGCTGATGCATTGTCTAGGCAGCCGCAGGAAAAGGCAGAACCTGACCAAGCCACCCAAGCCATGATCTTGCAACCTCAAAACTTTGAGAAACCTCCCGAAGGGGACCAAATAGAGACCTTGGCAGCAGTCAGACTAGCAGACAATCTCCTTGTAAGAATCAAGGCTCAGCAGCAACAAGACCCCTACGCACGGGCTAGGCTGGAGGACCTAGAAGGGGCCCAGAGCGGAGCACCGTCCCCTTTCACAGCGGAGGCAGGGACCCTTTGGCATAGTGGGCGGCTTTATGTTCCCAAGACTCTGAGGGAAGAAGTCCTACAGCTTTGTCATGATAGCCCAACGGCAGGACACGGGGTGTGTGTGTTCAAAACGCTGCACAGAACACTCAGAGATTACTGGTGGCCCAAGATGGCAGCACACATTAAGACTTACGTGGCCTCTTGCCACGTATGTAGACACGCTAAAACGGTTGCAGGGAAACCAGCAGGCCTTTTGCAACCCCTACCCACACACCCCCAACCTTGGGACACTGTCTCCATGGATTTTATCACTGACTTGCCACAGGCACAGGGTTTCACTTCCATCCTGGTGGTGGTAGATTGTTTCACAAAAATGGCACATTTTATCCCCTGTAAGGGCCTACCAACAGCACAAACTACAGCACAGCTCTTTTTGGACAATGTCTTCCGATATAGAGGTATGGTTAACCACTTGATCTCAGATCGCGGTTCGCAATTTACTTCCAGGTTCTGGGGGGCGCTTTTCCAGACATTGGGGGTCACGGATGAGGGGGCCGACCTGGTGTGTATTACCGAGACCTGGCTGGCACCAGAGGGGGGAGTGGCCCTCTCGGAAATGTGCCCAGCCGGGTTTCAGGTCTGGCATCAGCCGAGACACCGGGGCAGGGGAGGAGGGGTGGCAGTGGTCATCCGAGAGTCTCTTGTGGCTTTCAGGGGCGCTGCTCCACAAGTGGCCGGGTGTGAGACCCTGTTTTTCAAGTTGGGTTCACGAGAACAGTTGGGAGTGCTGCTGTTGTACCAACCTCCCTGCTGCGTAGCAACCTCCCTGCCTGAGCTGCTCGAGGCTGTCTCGGGGTTGGCAGTGGAGTTCCCCAGACTTATGGTTCTGGGGGACTTCAATCTGCCATCTCTGGGACGGGACTCGGAGGCGGCTCGGGAGTTCATAGCTACCATGGCAGCTATGGGCCTGTCTCAGATTATTCGTGACCCGACTCGGGACAGTGGTCTCACCCCGGACTTAGTTTTCTTGTCTGAGCAGTGGCAATGTGACCTGAGGGGAGAGTTACATCTTTCCCCATTGTCATGGTCAGACCACGCCCTGGTGACCCTTAGACTCTCTTGTGCTGCCCCACTCCGCAGGGAGGCGGGACCTATTCAAATGGTCCGCCCCCGGCGACTGATGGACCCAGTGAGGTTTCAGAAGGAGCTGGGGGTTATTCCCGAGGACTTGCTTCACGGTCCAGTTGAGCTCCTGGCCGCGGCCTGGAATAGGGCCGCGGCTGGAGCCCTGGACAAGATCGCGCCTATGCGACCTCTCCGGCCCTGCTTGGCCCGCCGCTCTCCGTGGTTTTCCGAAGAGTTAAGGGCCTTGAAGAGGGTTAAGAGACGTCTAGAGCGCCGCTGGAGAAAGACGAAGACTGAATCTGACCGAACACAATCTAGAGCCGCAGTTAAGGCCTACCTTGTGGCGGTAAGAGCGGCGAAACGTGAATATTTCTCCGCCCTTATTGCGTCCGCAGAATGCCGCCCGACGGCCCTCTTTAAAATTACAAGATCATTGTTGGGTCGGGAGCAGAGGGAGACCCACCTACAGGGCCGATCGGAAGAGTTTTCTGAGCATCTGCAGGATAAAATCGCTCAGATTCATTCAAAGTTGGACTCCAAGCGTGAGACAGGATCTGTGGAGATGCCAGGGGCTCGTACTTACCATGTTATCTGGGAACAGTTTGATCCTGTTGCACCTGAGGAAGTAGACAGGATCCTTCGGACTGTGAACGCCACCACATGCCAGCTTGACCCTTGTCCCTCCTGGCTGGTGAAATCGGCCAGTCAGGTGACATGTGGATGGGTCCAGGCGATGATTAATTTGTCCTTGAGTCAGGGGGTGTTTCCGGAGGCCTTTAAGGAGGCGCTGGTGCACCCCCTCCTCAAGAAGCCGTCCCTGGACCCTACCATCCTGGGCAACTTTCGCCCAGTCTCCCACCTTCCCTTTTTGGGAAAGGTGGTTGAGAAGGTGGTGGCGTGGCAACTCCAGAGGATTCTGGAGGAAACGGATTATCTAGACCCCTTCCAGTCAGGTTTCAGGCCGGGATATGGGACAGAGACCGCATTGGTCGCGCTTATCGATGATCTCTGGCGAGAGCGGGATGGAGGGAGTGCGTCCATCCTAGCTCTCTTAGATCTCTCAGCGGCTTTTGATACTGTCGACCACGGTATACTTTTGGGACGGCTCAGGGAGTTGGGGGTGGGCGGCGTAGTTTTGCGCTGGTTCGCCTCCTTCCTCCAGGGCCGTTCCCAGTCGGTGTTGATAGGGGAGGAGAGAGCTGACCCGCGGCCCCTGATTTGTGGGGTGCCGCAGGGGTCGGTTCTCTCTCCTCTCCTGTTCAACATCTACATGAAGCCACTGGGCGAGATCATCCGTCACCACGGGATGAGGTATCACCAATATGCTGATGATACCCAGTTATACATCTCCATCCCGGGTGAAGTAGGTGATGCGGTCGATGCCTTATCTCAGTGTCTGGAGGCTGTGGGGGTCTGGATGGGGAACAACAGGCTTCAACTGAACCCTGGTAAGACGGAGTGGCTGTGGATTGATGGCCCCGCTAGATCCGGGAAGTTGTCATCTTTGGTTCTGGGTGGGGTGGCACTACCTCGCTCGGATCCAGTGCGGAATCTGGGGGTCCTCCTGGACTCGCGACTCCTGCTCGAAGAGCAGGTGGCAGTCACGGCCAGGAGGGCCTTTGCACAGCTTCGTGTTGTGCGCCAGTTACGCCCTTTCCTGGATCAGGAGGCCCTCCGAACAGTCACTCATGCCCTTGTCATATCCCGTATAGATTACTGTAATGCGCTCTACATGGGGCTACCCCTGAAGAGTATCCGGAAGCTTCAGCTGGTGCAAAATGCCGCGGCGCGAGCAGTTATGGGTGCCATGAGATCGGCACATGTTACACCTCTGCTACGCGAGCTGCATTGGCTACCAGTTTGCTTCCGGGTCCAATTCAAGGTGTTGGTGATTACCTTTAAAGCCCTACATGGCATAGGACCAGGGTACCTGAGGGACCGTCTCGTCCCAATAACGTCGACCCGCCCCACCCGTGCATGCAGAGAGGGCATGCTTCGGACCCCCTCAACAAGAGAATTCCATCTAGCGGGGTCCAGGAGGCGTGCCTTCTCTGCGATAGCGCCCGCCTTGTGGAATATCTTGCCCCCAGAGGTGAGACTGGCCCCTTCACTCCTGGCCTTTCGGAAGACCCTTAAGACCTGGCTCTGCCGCCGGTCCTGGGACGACAGAGGCGGCAGTGCCTCCTGGGGTTGGCTGGCCCCGTAGTGGTATGGTCCATCCTGCGGTCCCCCCTTGGATTTTATGTAATTTATTATTATTATTGTTCAATGTATTTTAGATACTGTTTTTGTATTTTTAAACTTTCAATTGTTGTAACCCGCCCAGAGTCCCTTGCAAGGGAGATGGGCGGGGAATAAATTGAAATAATAAATAAAATAAATAAAATAAATAAAATACACTTGTCTTCTGCGAATCATCCTTGCAGTAACGGCGAAGCTGAGAAAACTAACCAGTTATTGCAGCAATATCTCAGATGTTACATTAACTACCGACAGGACAATTGGCCAGAACTTCTCCCCATGGCAGAGTTCGCTTACAACAATGCAGTACATTCCTCAACCAAGATGTCCCCTTTCCAGGCTCTCTATGGCACAAACCCGAGAGTGTTGCCTCTTTCCTCACAACAAACAGCTGTGCCTGCAGCCACAGATTTCCTGGCAGAGAGACAGGCAGCCCAGCAGCTGTTAGCGGAGCAGCTGGAGCTGGCCAAGGCAGCCTATAAACGGAACGCAGATGAACACAGGCAGGAAGGACCCCCCATCTCACTAGGAGACAAGGTCTGGCTCTCTACTAAGTTTCTACCCACTAACAGACCTTGCAAGAAGAAGAAGGACTCTAAGTTTGTGGGCCCCTTTCCAGTGCTACAGAAAATAAACCCTGTGGCTTATCGTTTGCAACTTCCCCACTCCATGAAGATTCACCCAGTGTTTCACAAGTCCTTGTTAGTCAAAGATTCCCCTCCAAGCGCCTTGCGGTCGCATGCCAACCCCTCACCTCCGATACTTGTCGAAGGGGAGCCGGAGTACGAAGTGCAAGAAATTTTGGACTCCAGAAGGAGGGGCAGGGGAATTCAGTATTTAATACACTGGAAGGGGTATTCTCAGACAGAGCGCTCCTGGGAAAATGCCAAAGACGTTCACACACCCTTGCTAGTGCATAGGTTTCATCAGATTTTCCCTCACAAGCCACAACCAGCGCGACTCCCAGAGCTACAGCCACCAGCGGAAGACGAGGAGGCCGGCCAGCCTGAGGGTTTCGTAAGTTGCCAGCAACCATTCCTGCTCCCTCCGCCAGAGCCAGCGAGGGGGGAGGAGGTGGATTCGCATCCCTCCACCTCTGCTTTACAGTTCCCAGGAGGGGGGAGGGAGAACCTTTCTAACGATTTAGCTGTTTTTCAGGAGAGGCCAGCTGCACCCGGACTATCAGATCAAACAGAGAGCCACGAGTCCTCCCCTGACATTCCTTTCGTGGATGACCTCCCTTCCCTGCCCAGCTCCCAGGAGGAGGAGGAGATGGACACTATTTCACACGGGATCGTACCTGACACCAAGGACGAAGGAGGGGAGGGGGTTGCCATGGAGTTTTTGGATGGAGAGGGGGGTGGTGTCAGGGAGACTCTAGAGAGCAGAGAAGAAGGCTGGACAATAGATAAGAAGCGAGCATGTAGCTCAGAGAGCCTAGCCTATTTTCCCAAACGTCAGAAGAAAGCTCCGCCCTAGGGTGAGCTGATACACTTGGGAATCTTCAGGCACTGTTAGTTTAGCAGGATTTTGCTTGTAGGTATGCAATAAACACTAGAGACTAGAATCCTGGCCTCGGCGTGTTATTTCTGCATCTACACACGACACCTTTGCTTCTTTCCCAGGAAGGTTTTTAAAGTGGCAAATTGCCTTTCTTATATAGGATCCACTGCATTATGTAACTGAAACAGCAAAAGTTTATATTCCAAGGTATAGAAAGAGATTTCTAAGCCATTTCTGCAGAATAGTTAGTGGTTATCAGTTCTATTAAGTTTATCTTATTTAACTATTTTTTAAATAATTAAAACTTTATTTTCAGTGGGATTTGAGTTTCTTCCCCCCTTTTTAATGGAATCAAATGTTTGCTTTTAGAGGGTGAAGTCCTTTGGATTTATACTGATTCTTGGTACTGCAGAAATATAAATCCTACATTTGGAACAGAATACAAATACAGTACTCTGCACTGATTTCTCTTTCATATGAAAAATAGAGGATTTTCCCTTCTAAGTAGAATTGCTTTATTGTTTTGGTTGCCCTTTTCTGCAGCTTGTCCAGAACCGTACTCTTAGGTACGCCACAGATCCGCATAAAACAATTATTGGCAGTTTTTTCTCTATTTTCTTATGATCGCCAAAATGGGAGTTGCCATTTTCAGTAGCTAGACGCTAGCTTGATGCTTTCATTCATTTATCTAAATCTTTTCTGCTTTGTCACTGCAAACTCAAACATCATCACAAATATGCAAAGTTTAGTTTTATTGTCTGCATGTACAGTATATCACCTTGCACACTGTTATACTGAATTTCTTTTGCCACCTTAATTCCCAGAGTTTGGAGAAATCCCTTTGGTTTTAATCAGAATTATTCTGTCATTAGCAAACCTGGCCAATCACTGCTCATTTGTAATGTCAGATGATTTATGAATAAGTTGACAAGTGCCAGAAAAATAAAGTTGTAGCATTCTGCAATACAACGCAGGTGTGGCTTCCAAAGTGCTCTAAAATCAAAAAGATCCCCTAATGTCAGCAAATTATATTGTCAAATTGGTTTATTATAGTCTTCATAGCCGTCCAGGAATCCAAATGGTCATGCAGTCATCTGTACTTCCACATAATGAATACTGTAAAGCTGTGTGGGACTGGAACACAATCTTAAAGGCCAAGGCACCACATTCTTTTATTTTTGTGTGCAAAGGAAGAATAGATAAAATTAGATTAGTAGATTGGATTGCTATGTAAAAGATACTTTTGCTTAGTAATGCTCTCAAGGAGATATTTAACTTGTTGTATAGATGTAAAAAGAAAGCAGCTGTCAGTTTAAGTGCCATTTCTGTCACACTTTTTAATAATATACTATTCCTGTAATTATACTGCGGTTCTTTTATATTTAGTAAAAGCTTGCTTAGTTTTACAATGAAAAACAATTTAAGAAATTATAGAAACAGACTGAACACAGCGGTTCATTTGTTGAGGCAATTATCCAGATCCTTGTCAAGGAAAAAGAGAGAAAAAGAACAAAGATGGTGATGTGCAAAAAATGTTTCTAATTCTATGCTATAATGCTTACAATATGTCTGTGGTTGTGTTGGATTATGTTAATAAACTGCAGTCAAAATGTATTTGTCACAACACAAAGGAAGGGCGCTATCAATTGTCTTGCCAGATATTTTAAATTAGTCACCAAAATGTCTAGCCAAGGTTTTCTCTCTGACCCTCATTTGAAGGGTGAGGTCTATTGGACAGAGGTTTTTTTTTCCTGTGAGACTAGACAATTCCCCACCCTCACCCATCACTCCATTACCTTGAAGAATCTGAATAATAATTGCAAAGTGAACAAGGGTCTACTTGCCATTTTAATAGGCATATGTAGTTCTACTTAAAATTTATTTTCATTTTTATTTTAAAGGTCTTTGTTATTCTCCAGCATTCTTCAGAAGCACTCTGAACTTAAGTTATGGATGGTGTGGAAACACGACAAATGAGGTTTGCCAAGGAGTTTAGTTGCAGTGTAAACCAAGTATCTACAAAATAGTTTCTGCTTTTACTTTGTTGAAAAACAACACCAAAAGCAGCTTTTTTCTAATAGCCATGAGAACTGTCCAAAAATAAATATATCTAATTTTTAGAACACAATCTTTGTATATACCTTGAAACAGAGCATTCCAAAACAAGTTAACTATTCAAGAACTACATTGTATGTTGTGATAATTATTGAAAAAAATCAGGCAATATCAATTGTAATTTTTAAAGATAAAAAATAAGCTTTTGGAGTGGAAAATATTCTCTACAAAATTAAACGTGTAATTTATTGTGTCTTAGCGATGTATGATAGATTCTTGAACAGTGGGAAATACTTGTTTTAATTTCTCATCACAGATGACATTGCTGCCATCAAGCTCTTTTCTCACAATTAAATTATATAATTAGATCAGCAGATGTCAGTGGAAGATGTTGCTGAAATATATTTACAGTACAATATTTCATCTAACAGGTATAGGATGAGAGGAAAATAAAGTGCAAGTGCGCAAATGCATAACACAAAACAAAACTAGCATTCAATTGCAAACTATGAAATGTGAAAGTGCTGCAGAACTTCTGAATGTAATAAAGATGTGGATCCTGTTTCTTCATTCCCCACCTCCCTACCACATCTGGATATAGTTTGGTGAAGCAATTGCCAGAAACCAAATAATAGCTCTGCCTGACTAGTTCTTTTCTTTAACATATAAACAATTAATGGAATATGCAATCCATTTTCAAAGTGTTCATATTCATTAAGCTGTTTCCTGAAATTAAATAACTGTTTTATAATACAATACTGCACACACCAGAAAAAACAACCTTCCTTTTCCTTTATATTATTAAAGAAAAAGCAGATTTCTTACTTGGTTACTGGTATTCTTCAAGGGATCATCTCTGTACATGTGCAGACTAATTTAAGGACTTTCTAGACCTCCAGCCAAGGACTGAAATTGGTGTCCCCCTTCTGCGTCTTCTGTGCATGTTTTGAGGAATGGAGCGAACAGAGTGCTTAGTTCTTTCTCAACATCATAAAAGGAAAGGGACACTTGAAGTAGACCTAAGGACTTGATCTGACATCTAAAATATATTGCTTGAAAACTGAAAGTTTCAATCATGGCTTGTTATGAGGTTAAACTCCACTACCATTACTGACTTATTTGTTATCCTGAACACCAAACATTTTTCTCATTAAAGCATATGATTCAGTAGATTTAGCAGCAGTTACCTGAGTGACATATACTGTAAGTGATTCAGAGCCTAGGTTAAGGCATTGCAGTGAACTATTATGTGGTTTGTTTGGTTTTGGCTTAGGGCAATATGTAATTCCAGCTTCTATGTTCCACAATGTTATGGTTTAAATGTATGGTAAACTAGGCCAATATGAGTTAATAACCATTGTTAACAAACCCATGAATACTGTGATGTGTGAACCCAACCAGGGATTCCATGAACAGCCCTTGGTTTTGTGTACTCCCTCTTCTTTTTGTGTACTGAAAATCCTCTTTTCACTTTTGTAGTTGTATAATTAATAGTTCAGGGACATAAACACAAACACTAATCCTATTCTGACATTGAGTTAAAGGGAAGTTCCATCTTTATTGTTCAAATGACATGCTCCACAAGATATACACACATGTAGCACAGACAACTGGTTTTTGTGGTGGGGAAGCCATCTTATTATATATGTTTTTACTTTCATATGACACATTGTAGACAATGTGCACACAGTGGTTGGCATGAATAATTCCTCAGTATAGGTACCTGTATTTGTGTTGTAGGTGTACATCCTGTGAAGGCTCATCTCTACTTATTCAATATCAGTAGGGATGGGATGGGATTTATCAGAACTTCTTAGAATCCTAGTATTTCTTATTGAACACTCGAAAAAAAATCAATTATGAAATACAACAAAAAATAAAATCTGACAATTAAATTTATTGACCATGATTGCAATCTTACACATTATTACCCAGGAGTAAACTCATTGCTGATTATTTCTGACTATGTAGTTTCTAGTGGTTAAGGTGCTGGGCTAGAAACCAGGAGTCTGTGAGTTCTAGTCCCGCCTGAGGCATGAAAGCCAGCTGGGTGACCTTGGGCCAGTCACTCTCTCTCAGCCCAACTCACCTCACAGGGTTGTTGTTGTGGGGAAAATAGGAGGAGGAAGGAGTATTAGGTATGGCTGTTGTGGGTCTTCCGGGCTGTGTGGCCGTGTTCTGGAAGTTGTGGTTCCTAACGTTTCGCCAGCATCTGTGGCCAGCATCTTCAGAGGGCAGGAGCACAGATAGAAGCAAAATCTCTGTGCCCAGGTAGAGTGGCAATGTTCTATTTATAGAGCTGAATTATAGGAGATTAGGTGGGGTTTTTTGTTGTGTTGAAATGTTAACGAGTGGCTGATGAGCGTGATTAGCATGTTCATTGTGAGAAGTATTCCCATGACCTGGTGGTTGGACTGAGTTCGTTGACCTTTTGCAGGCTGTGTTTTTCAGGACTGGTAGCCAGGTTTTGCTAATTTTTAAACTTTCTTCTTTTTTATTGTAACTGTGCTGGTGTTTGTGAATTTCAATGGCTTCTCTGTATAATCTGGTGTAGTGGCTTTTGGTGTTGTCCAGTATTTCTGTGTTTTCGAATAGGATTTTGTGTCCTGTTTGCTTGAGAGCATGTTCAGCTACTGAAGATTTTTCCGGTTGCTGTAGTCTGCAGTGTCTTTCGCGTTCTTTTATCCTGGTGTGAATGCTTCGTTTTGTGGTTCCGATGTATACTTGTCCGCTTCAGCATCTCTGAAGATGCTGGCCACAGATGCTGGCGAAACGTTAAGAACCACAACTTCCAGAACACGGCCACACAGCCCAGAAGACCCACAACAGCCATCGAACTCCGGCCGTGAAAGCCTTCGACAATACAGTATTAGGTATGTTCACCGCCTTGAGTTATTTATAAAAATAAAGAGGCGGGATAAAAATTAAAATAAATAAATAAATAAGTAAGTGAAATATTAGGGCAGTGTGTTAAATTCAGAATGCTTCAACAGCATTGAGATTATCAGCACAAACACTATTAAGGGTTTTCCCAGGTCATTTATAGATACTTGCATCAGAGCTATCACCAAGGCAAAGCAGCAGCTGCCTTACCACCAATCTAGGATAAGTCTTCGGTGCATATGCACCCTTTGAGGAATACCCTCAAGTAGTTCCATATTGCAATGCTTCTAAGGTTAAATGGAGGAGCAGACCTTTATTATTTAGTACTGACCTTGCTATATCTGATCAGCTGTTCATTGGAAATAAGAGACAGACTGCAAGTTGGTATGCTGTCAAAGTTTCCAAACTCTCCTTAATGGTTGTCTCATATACAATATGTTTCAGTAATCTACTCAAGAGTTACCAGATCATATATGATATGAGGCTACCTCCATCTAGATCAGGGGTGGGGAATGTCTGGCCCACAGGCCGTATAAGGCCCGCAAATTTATTTGGTCTGGCCCTGCCAAGGCAACTGCAGGCGGGACTCGAAATTCAATAAATCTAGGAGCTCCCGCCCACAAACCCCGCCCCTTTCCACACGATTGACTCCCGGTCCACAAACCCCCGCCCCCAGTGCTTGTCATTGGCTCCCACCCGCAAACCCCGCCCCCGGTCCGCGCATGATGATATAAATATCAAAATGGCCCTTGGCAGAAAAAAGGTTCCCCACCCCTGATCTAGATGGTAGATTAGCCTGGAGCAATAAATGAAATCCATGCCACTGAGACCACTAACTATTGCCTCTAGTGACAATAATGGATCCAGGAGTGCCACTAAACTGCATACTTTTCAAGGAGGAGGAAGCACCCATCAGAATGTGTTAATTATTGCCTACCTAGGCATCTGACCTATCCAGCGGTATTACTTCTGCTGTTTTTTAGACTGAGCTTCAGCTAAAGTCTAATTTGGCATTACTGTTAAATGGATCAGTAATCAAGAGTTGAGTGTCAAAAAGAGATATAATACACTAGATCAGTGCTTTCCAAACTGCCGCCGTTGGCGACTCACCAACGGCGGCAGCGCCGCAGGGGGGCGCACAGTGGCAGTGTGCATGGCGGCGGCCTCGTGTTTCCGCTAAAACGTGGAAGTGCTGATGGTGCACCGCCGCCATGCACGCCGCCGCTGCCGCGTGCGCCCCCGCCCCCACAGTGCACACCCCCGCCGCTGCTTCCAGGTTGTGTTGCGACACACTAAAGTGTCGCGACACAGAGTTTGGAAAGGTATGCACTAGATGAACAGTGTAGCAGAAAATTTCCGGCAGAAGCTTGCTCAAACAAAGCAACAGTCAGTGTTCTCAAACAGCTCTCATTCACTTCAGTGGGCTTAACAGGATTTCTTGATAGTCTTGTGCATGTATTTCAAATCACATACAAACTTACTTCTAAAAATGTCCTACTGAACACAGATGGTATTCTGAACAACAAACAAAGAACACTCATAAAAATTCCTTTATTTCAACATTATGCTTTCACTGTGGCATCATCACCCCCTCCCACCCTCTTCACATACTCACATTACCCAACAATGGGTATTCAAATACATTTGGTCGCTGATATTAGAATCACACACCTACTGAATTACTAGCACAGTTATAATGATTAGTAGTCACTGACAGCCTTATCTCATAAGTCTAGGCATCATCGACACTGCACTTTTAGTCTACCGAAAGAGGTAGAACCTGGTTCCAAGTAAATGTGTTTATCATAACAGTAAAATCTAAAGTGGTCAAGCTGTAAACTGTCATGAATATCAAATACAGCATAAAAGTGAAATCATCATATTTTGAGTGTATTTAAGTGTAATATCCTAAGTGTCTCTAACAGCTTTTAAAAGTGAAATCTTTTCTTACATGCCCCCATTGGTAAAATGATTTTAATAAATTACCAAGCCATACAAAATAATCTTCCATGATAATCTTTCATGAAACAAATTAATTTGGATGTTTAAATATTTAAATGGAAAAATTGAATGTTATGGAACCCACATATCTGTCAGTCAGCCTATAGCAGAGCTTTCCAAACTTTTCATGTTGGTGACACATTTTTTAGACATGCATCATTTCGCGACACACTCTTACAGCAGGGCACAAGGCAGGCACTAGGACCTGCGCAGAATCACAGCAGGTTTAGAGGCAGCAGCAGCCGTGACACTGCAGCCAACACACTAACGTGTCCCGACACAGTTTGGAAAGTTCTGGCCTATAGACTTAAGCTTTAAATTGTAATTGGGCAACATGTAAATAAAATATATGGATCCCCTTTTTCTTCAGATTTAGTTCACTTTAATCATTATCACCTGTTAATTTCTTTTTTATTGTATTATCACTGTTATTTTTTCCTTCTAGTTATTATATTTTGATTGTTATACTGAGGGAGATTATATATATATATATATATATATATATATATATATATATATATGTGTGTGTGTGTGTGTGTGTGTGTGTGTGTGTACACACATATATGTATGTGTGTGTGTATATATACATATATACACACAGAGAGAGAGAGAGAGAGAGAAAGAAGATTAATTAACAGGATAATACTGGTAATTCCTCTCTTTTGACAATAATAAAAAAAAGAGAAGTAGTAGTCTTGATTTGTAGCCTATGGAATTTCAGATGGTCAATCAAAGTTTGTGCAACGAAGGCTAAGGAGTGCTCTTGGGTTTCAGCAGGAAGTTGGCTATGTAAAAGTCAGTATAAGCTTATAAACTGATATTAGCACTAAATATATTATGCTTTTTTCCTCCTTGGAAAATTCTCTCTTGTCTCATTTTATATTTTCTCTTTACTACCCTTCTTTGCTTCAATTCTGCATTGACTCACCATGCCCAGGTTTACATCATTATAAAAACCATAAGCAGAATATCAATAAGGAATAACACAAACTTGAACAAGAGCTCATGTAATACTTTAACAGGGAGACTCAAAAGCACTTTGTATGTTCCCAATTGTGCAAGCAGAACTATTAGTTTTTTTCCTTTCTTATATAATACTCTAGCATGGATGTAAAATAGCCCCACAATGGACAGAATGTACGTAGAATGAGGTTTCTGGATCTAAGCCTTGTTCTTCAATTTGACAAGCAATATATCTAGCTGCAGACCCAAATGCTGATAACTATTTAACTAGTAGGTAGAGGTAAGTGTTCCTAGGAGATCATCTTTTCTTAACTTAAGACATAAAAAGAATATATTGTATATGTTCTCTGCTTTAGCTACAGTATTTGTTTTAAATGGAAATAAAGTAGCCAACCATAAAACAGGAGAAACTACATCATATAAAGGAAGAAAAATTGTATCAACTGTTACATAGACAGAGATGATGAGGCCTAACTAGAACATTTTCAATAATCTGAGTTAATGTCTTAGGTTATAGACATGGATACATGCAATTTATAAAGTAAAAAACAATTACTGCCATGAACTGTATTTGAAAACAAACACTGCAATCCCAAGTCCACTCAATGGTGGGTCAACCCCAGTCAACATAGTAGGACTGGCTTCTCAGTTAACAAACAGTACAGTACAAGGAATTGCACTGTCAGATGACTTTGAATTTCCAGGCAGGCAGCAGAAAAAAGAAGTTGACCAAGTCATTCGTACAGCACCATATGCACATCTAGGATGGTGAATTTTTAAATCAATAATACCTCCAAATCTTTCACTCTATTCAAGTATTCTCTGATGTCTCTCACACTCAGTATTGTACTATAATGTTAAGTTCTATGCAGTTTCATTCTGTTTATGCAAAGCAGAGTTGTATTTATTGAAGGAAAGGGGGGGGGTAAACTGCAAAGGATGGGAGAAGAACCTAGGTGGCTACAGCGTGACAGACAACTAAAGGTATTTATATTTATAAATATTTATATTTATAAAACTTCAGCAGTGTTTTGTTATGGTTTAGGATTAATCTGGGGATGTAACACCAAACCAACAAGCTTAACCACTTAAGAGCAACAGTCCTGCTAATTTCATATGCAGTGTATTTAAATGCTGTCCTACCCACATACAAGAAATTAAATCCCACAGAATTGAAGTGGAACTTAGTTCTGAGTATGCATAGATTGTACTGTTAATCAAAAGTTTATCTAATAATTTTGTTGTCTATTTCTTATTTCCAGCTCATCCATTGTACATTTCCCCCAAACAAACCATATTTATGCCAACACAAGAAACAAATACTCTTTCAAATTGTCTAAATAAATGAACAGACCAATAAACGTATACACTATGCAAAAAACTATATTATCATCATAAAGCCTGGGCTGCATCTGAGAATCCCATTTTCATGTATTAGCCTACCTTATAAAACTCATAAACGAATATCTTCCCCAAATTCTCCAAAATGTAGACCATGACAATCTTGGGATCATTAAGAGTTGGGTTGGGGGAAAAGGGTGAATAAAGATAAGTTATAACTGTGATAAAGCATATCCTTTACTTTGTGGCCAACTCCAAAGTCTCAGTTATTAAAGCAAAATAAAGTAGAAGTAAAGAAAGCACACTAAAAAGATAAAACACCTACTTCTGAAGGTAAATATGTCAGTGAAAGGGTATGGTGAGGATATATTTGCTTGAACTTGATAAGGCTTTTGTGGTCTGCTACATTAGTTAAGGACAAATGGAGGTAGAAAGTCTAAACCTACCAGGCAAGATAACTATTGCAACATGAGAAAAATTATTCTTTGCATTTCTTGTCTGCATTTACATCTAGCTGTCTTGGTTGTCACATGGTCAGTGAATAAAGCACTTCTAGGAAGGGGTCAGGGGGAGAATGAGAAAGAGAGAAAATCTTATCTCAACATCAAACTGTGCCTGGTGACAGCAGTGTCTAGGCTATAAGTAATGTTCAAAGGATTCAACAATGCCTGTGACTGATCATTCTCTTTCCCTTGCCATCACCTGCTGATTTTGTCCAGGTGTTTTATGGCTATCTGGAGGCTCTGGAGAACAGACAGAAAGAAGACTTTGCCAATTTCTTTTGTCTGGGATTGTGAATTCCTTACACAGATGGTGGACAGCCAAACACCAGACTCATTTGCCTTCACCCTCTAAAGAAGAAAATGACAATGCTCTTCTCTTCCCAAACACCATCTGAAATATGCTGGTGGTTAAGATATAAGTAGAAAAGGGTTTTTTTCCCCCTTCAAAAGAGAAATGACTGAGGTTTTTTCTATGTGTGTGCACTTATCCATGTGTTTATAATATCAGAACTAGTACAGTAATAAACAGAGAGATAAAAGCCAAATCACTACTATTATTAATTTAAATGTAGAAGCAAAGGAAATATCTAATATAATTGGATGCTACAGCCTTTTAGTATATTTCAAATAGTAGAGAAAAATACATTCAGATCCTGCCTATACTGTATGCATAGTTGATATATACCGTATATGTACATACATACACATACACACACACCTTCTCAAATTATCCTCTTTTTAGAGTGACAAATGTTATCCACTAGTCATGGGGAATCTCAAATGTCTTTTAAAAAATGATGGTGAACATGTGTTCCAATCATTTTGTTATTTAAATTTACAAATCTTTCTTGAATTTCAGCCAAAAGGATACATAAATAGTACTATAATTACAGATACATGGTAAGTTAAGTACTGTATACTTTCTACTACAAATAAAAATATATTTGTTAAACTTTGCTTAAATAGCCCTGTCATTTTTTTTGCACAGTATAAGCTTGCAACATTTGAATGTTTAAACTAATTATTACTTTATTGGATTAGGATTTTAGTACTGATTTGTAGTCCCTTTCTTTTGCTATGGTCATTCAAACAACTGTAAAGTTTAGATCACTCAGAATATCACTTATGCAAACCACAGACCTAAATATTAGATTATTATTACTTAAGTGGAAAAACAGGAACTGAAGTGGGCAAAGGTAAAAAGCATAAATAAATGTTAATTTTTTCACAGTATCTATGCATATTATCAGTGTTTGGATTTCTAATGGCTACCAGTCAAGGCTTTCAGAAATATTAATAAATGGCATTAATCTATCTCAGAAATAGAACATCGTTCACATTTTTTAAAATTATCAGTTCAGTGGATTTGAATGAAAGACTCTACTGTTCGGCATTCAGAAATATAAATGAATCAAGCTATGATCATTTCACAACTCTACATTATTTTTACATATCAGTTTAAATGCTAGGTATATGAACATAAAGCATGGGCAAGCCATACAATAGACTAATAGATTGCCAAGACTTTTGCTTTAAATTAAAATCTGGGATTTTTAAAACTTTAATCCATAAAGGAGTGGTAGATTTTGAAATGATATAATTCATTTATAATTTTTATAAAAATAAAATAAATAAATAAAGGATTTGTTTAAAAGTCTGAGCCAAAAACATAAAAGCCTTAATAGCCTCAAGGCAAATATTTATTATGTCATATTTCATCCAGAAACAAAATTTTACAAGTTTATAAACCTAAAAAGCCGCCTAGAGTCCTCCGTTAGGGAGGGGATAGGCGGGGTATAAATATCAATCAATCAATCAATCAATAAAAATCAGATTTTTAATGCTGACATTCATTATAATCCAATTGTTCCATTAACATGTTTAACATTGAATGAAACTGTTACTATTTATTTATTTGATTAAAATACTTGATATTGTGAAAATTAATAGTTAATTCTATTTAATGATTTTTGAGGTTCATGTATTATCCCTTCAATTACATGCTGAAATGGCTGTAAGATGTACTGCTTAAGCATTTTGACTGAAATGGGGAAAAGGGTCATTAAATACAGTTCACTGGCACAAGCCAACTTCAAAGTATGCTTTATGATTGCCTCCCCCCCTATAAATATGGTAAAGCTAAATCATACTGGAAAGACCTCTGGAGGTGTACAGCATTATATAGTTATTAATGATATAAAGTGGGGGAGGGGGAGAATTGTTGTCATGCTTGCCAGCCCCACTTTTTCTGTGGCCCCCACAACATCCTATCCCACCTTCCAGTTAAGAGTTGGGATTCCAAATAAGGTGATCCATACTACAACACACTCCCAGCTTCAGAAGTGCACTCTGCAACACTTAAAAGATAGCAGGAAGGCAGGGAGATTGGAATAAAATGTAAATATGATTAATCAGTAACAAAACTTTAAATGTGTGGCAACATACATCAATCAACAGAACTGGCAGAGTTGGGATGCTCCATGTCCCATCTACCAGGCAGTGTCATCTTGTGGGACCTAGGAGTCATGACCTCTCTACCACTGCACCTGCCCCGTGGAACAGCATTCTCCCGCCAACCTGGATAACCTCACCCTGTTGGCCTTTTGCAAGGCATTAAAGATCTGGATGTTCATTTGGGCTGGGAGGTTAAGCAACTTCTGATGTTTGATTGTTTCATTTAGTGGTTGAAGAGGAGCTGTTTCTTGACTCCAGTTGTGTGTTACAGTAGGGTCTGTACATCTGATTTTATGAACTATGTTATTTTGTTTCTTTGTTTTAATCCTTGTACCCTGCCCAGAGTCATCTTTGTGAGATGGGCAGCTATACAAATTGTATGAATAAATAAATTAATTCCTCAGAAGTAAGTCTCACAATGTACAATGTGAATGAGCTCCACAGGAGTTCAACTGAAGACAACCATGTAGAGCAGTGTTTCTCAACCTTGGCCATTTTAAGATATGTGGACTTCAACATGCTGGCTGGAGAATTCTGGGAGCAGAAGTCCACACATCTTAAAATGGTCAAGGTTGGGAAGCACTGATATAGAGCAAGACATCTCAAAACCAAAGCACTCATAGTTTTCTTTCATTCCAAGTTTAACTATATAGCCAAAACTGAAACAGGAAGTTACTGATGAAATAATAACAAGTTTTATTTTAGCTATGACTTAATCTACTAGGCAAAGCATTCCAATTCACTTCCAGTCCTTGTAAACAAATCTCCTTTTTCCTGCATAATTCCATTCAAACAGCTACTGCATCTTGTCACCATAGTAATTTATTTTTATAGCTTGTAGGTGACTATTATTATTGCCTGTTTTTTGTTACCTTAAATTGATTTTTTCCTTATGTGTAGATATTCCAATAGCACCAGAGAAGCCTGAAAACCTCCTACAATCCTGCCAAACCAAATGTTGTGTTTCCTAGCCAGCATTTATCAGAGCTTATTTCAAAGGTCTCTCTCCAAAGCATAGGCATAAAGTTTAAAACAAAAGTTTTTTCACTACTCAACTTTAGATAAATATGCAGGTGTGAATTTTTTTTTCTTAAATAAAAGGGAAATCTGTATCACCCTAACAATATCTCCTTACTACTTTGGCTAGCTGAACAGAACTACTTGTGCGTCTGTGCACCTTTAAAAGTGATTTGGACGTTCCCCGTTATACATAACATTAGATCTGGGTAATTATCTTAAATAATATTTATAAGTAATCAGTAATTATGCTTATGTTCCCTCACTGGATTCTGCTGTATGCAGCAAAGACTAAAAATTTCAACAAATGTCAACTGTCACAAATGTAGACATTTAATAAGTTCTTCAAATTGTAACACATTAACTTTCTGTCCCTCAACCCAGAACTATTTAGCCCTGACATAGCTGTAATTCAATCTGTTTCTTTTCCATATTTTCTTCAGGACAGAGTGAAACACCCAGCTGGGCAAGGCCACCTGCCTCGACAATTCTTCCATTGATACCCAAAAAATATGAATATCAGCCAATTAGAATTAACCATAATTTCTCCCAACATAACCCTCAACTGCTGCTCCTCTTTAATCTCAAGTTAAGAAAAAAAGAAAAGAAAAGAAAAGAAAAGAAAAGAAAAGAAAAGAAAAGAAAAGAAAAGAAAAGAAAAGAAAAGAAAAGAAAAGATAAGATATAATTTAATGGGAGTAAAGGGCTTTCATCCAATATTGATAATCACACTACACAAATTAATGCCTTTGTGGCAAAAGCACACCTCAAATACATTCTTCTTTGCTTCACAGAGTTTCCAACAGCACTTTATTTTTTATGCAATTTTACATATACAATCCTTTCCTGTCTTTGCAGCTGTTCTGTGAAAGTTCCTTATGAAAATCACAGAGTTCTGGAATGCAGGTATAGCTGATTATTAGGGCCAAGGGCCCTTACAAATTAGTACACCATCCTTTCATCATTACATTCAACAATACCGCCTTCAAAATGTAACAGAGGGTGCATCATGCCTGCCTGGTCATCTACCAACTAAAATCATTTTAGGTTGCAACTGAGTGTGGGGATACTAATCCATGATGCATTAACCGGTTTAGGCCTTCTGAAATGTAACAGGTAAAATGGTCTCTTTAGCATCAGATGAACATATTGAAAAATGATCTCCAGCAGACTTTGCCTTCCGCAAACCCGGAAGCACTGATGGGGGGAACCGGAAGAAGCGGCACCTCCGCCAATCAGAGCCACCACCATTCCCATCAGCGCTTCCGGGTTTGCGTGCAACACACCAGGACACTGCAGGCGACACAGTAGTGTGTCGTGACACACACTTTGGAAAGCTATGTGCTACAACATGTGGCTTTTGTCAATAGTTCTTTGGCTGATAAAATACTGTGAAAGCCCATCACTGAATAATGATTGGAAAACAAATAAAAACAATTCAAGGTGAAGAAGGTGTAAAACCTATTAAATGAAAAGCAAACAACATCTATTATCCTCTTAAATATACTTATTTTGAAGTAAAATTCTTTAAAGAAAATGGAGCTTACTACCATAGACACACATACACACACACGAAAAAAAGCAGTGATACGATTGTATTGCCTCCAGATACATTGCAGTAAACTGTTTTATCATCTTCTGCACATATACCTACAGCCCAGAACTTCTGTGACTGTAATTAGGAGACTGAGTGTAACTTTTGATCATGTACACATCCCTCATTATTTCAACCCAGGCAACAACTGTGATGGGGAAAGAGGGATGAGAGACAGGGTTGTATGAACTGAAATTCTGTTCAAGGCATCCTTATTTTATTTTTTAATAAAACCAAACCATTGGTATTCCCTTGTTTCCCAGTCACTGCATGTCCTTTTGTATATTTCTAGGTGTAACTTTCTTTTTTCCCTTAACCATTAAGCAGGAAATCAGTAATGACCCTGGCCAGAATATATATTGGAGTACATACAGTGCCACAAGTCATCCTAAAAGATACTTCAGGGATTCTTTAAAATACTACTTAAAACAGTAGTAGGAAGAGCTGGGGCTTTTCTCGTCTTTGTCCGAGATTCAGTTTATTTAAGATTCAAAACTTTGCCAACTAAAAATGTTCTTATTGAGAAATGTTTGTGATAATGATACAAAAAAGATTATGTGCAGCTGCTTAGCACATACAGCTTTTTAAAAAGTCAGGATATGTAATAAATTTATGCTGTGCATCCTAAACTGATCCAGAGTTAAATCGTACTGAATGTAGTCGGATTTATATGGGAGTAAGATTATACTGCAAAATATTAAGATACCGTCCTTTATTTATGCAATAGCATTAGCCAACCTAGTGGGTGGCACAGTAAGGCATAGCCATAATATTCCCTTGATAGTGCAGAACAGTTTTATCTACTTTCATGGAAAAGAGCATGCTGGATCTTTAAAAAAAAGAATATTCATGGCTGCCAACTAATTCAGTTCTTATTTGAGGTGGTGCCTGGAAATGGATCTTTTGTTGAAATCTCCTACGTACATACATATCCATCAAACTATTCCCTTTTGGGGTAAGCAATGTTATGCTAAATGCAGAAAAAGAATAAGGAGAGGAGAGGAAATCTAACTAAAACTAGTGTATTCCCACATCATTCATTAGATCTGTCTATACCTTTCTATCCTTGCAAACCATCCTTTCTTCTACCAAGCTCATATACCAATTCACACATTGCCCTTTTTTTTCCTTTAAATTTCTCACTTCTCTTTTTTTGAGGCTTTCATGAGCTCCATCAAACCACAACTTTCTTGGACTTTCCTTCCACTCAACCCATTCATATTTCTTTCATGTATTTATTTGCAATTCAATCTTCATTCACTCTCTCTATATGGATGTTGCTTTTACTGTTTTCTTTTATGTTTTTATTGCTGTTTTTGTGAGTTGCCCAGGATTATGGTATATAAGATGGGTGGCCATGTAAATCTCATAAATATATAAATAAATGACCCCAAAGAGCTACTTTTGTATTCAATCCATGGTCATGCATCACCCATTCATTATTGACCCTATGGCTTTTTGTTTGACCACACACATTTAATTACCTCATTCCCAGTGTTTTCAACTTACTTTTGTTTCTCCTGACATTCCCAGTTCATACTTCCATAGAACAAAGTGGGCAGAGACACACTCTTATATGTACTCATTTTCATTTCTTTTGATAAACATTCATTCCTTGCCAGAGACTACATACTATCTACCACAGAGCTTTCTAAACTCTGTGTTGGGACACGTTAGTGTGTCGGCTGCAGTGTCTGGGTGTGTTGCGGCTGCTGCTGCCTCCGAGCCCTGCCAGGATTCCGTGCAGGTCCTAGTGCCTGCCTTGTGCCTTGCTGGCTCCAAACCTGCCCTGCCAGGATTCCACGCAGGTCCTAGTGCCTGACTTGTGCCCCGCTGTAAGAATGTGTTGTGAAATGATGCATATCTAAAAAGTGTGTCACCAACATGAAAAATTTGGAAAGCTCTGATCTACCACCTCTCGACCAGCATTTGCTGAAATAGCAAGACTATTTAGATTAATAGTTTTAGTCAACAATATTTCTCATAATAGCATCCCCTAAAAATTTCAGAGCAGCATTTACTATGATGCTGTGAATTATGAGAGAGAGAGAGAGAGAGAGAGAGAGAGAGAGAGAGAGAGAGAGATTTTCACTCACAGAAAAGGATAAGCTAAGTTCCCACAGAAAATTTACTGTCAAAAAGTTGCATGGTTGAACATATTGAGCGTTCAGTCTCACTTGTTCCTTTTTACAATGCAAGCCAGTATTACTGATCAGGGAGTGTCCTTGGTTTATAATTTCCAGTTTGTTGGGAGCAACAAGCCAGTAGCCTCGTATTGGTGCTTCATCCAGGGCACGGGAATAAATCTCTGGGAACTCAACTAGACCTCAAGAGACAACAAGCGGAAGGATAAGGCATGGATATGTACATTGCAACGAAGAATGTCAACTACTGAAGAATCTAACAATCTACGTATATAAAACAGTCCTAGGGTTTCAATCCTACATCTCTTTCTCCCACATGGTAATGGACATTTTGCCACTTGTGTCTTGGCCTTGAATCTGGAGGGCACCCTCAGAGAGTTTTAATAATAGTCCTGCTTATCTCAGACCCTTTGCTTCCAACTATGGCAGTTTCAGCCTTCTCACCCCGGTTCAGACTACTTGCTTAGTAAATCCCCTACTTCTTTGTTTAGTGTTTAGCTGCGAGTACACTAAAGTGGGACCTAGAAGCTGGCTGAATGAGCAGAGAAACTGTTCACAATAAAAAATTGTTTTCTGGATTTTATTTTTAGGTCCTCATTATTGCTGTCATTTAAAAGTTTTATTTTTAGTGGGATGCCTTTTCAATTTTATTATTTTTCAACTGCTTTGAAAAAACTTGCCTGCAAAAGGTGCTAGAAAAAAAGCAATCCTACAGTCAAGTGCAAAGGGATCTAATATAGCAGTCGGTTGATTATCTGGCAGCTCATCAAGTTAATGCTATCAGGATAGAAGAGAACTCTGTATCTCTCCCAAGTCTTTTTGTGTGTCTGTTTACTAGCATGAAGGGTGTGATTGCAGAGTTTTTGGATTCACAGCCTTTCTGGCACATTCCCTACCCTGCTCCTGACACACCTTTGTACAACTGAAAATACTACTTTCTGTAATAGCCTCGTCATTTGCCACTGAATAATATTCCTCCATAGAGAGACAGACATTTTTTTAGAAAAATACAATAGTTCTTTAGAAACATTAATTTTCTTTTCAAACAACTTTGAGAATTATGTCTGAGGATAGAAAGGCAGAATAGGAATATTTTAATAAAATGTGAGATACCAAAAAACTTGTTACCTTCCTTCTCCAACAGTTTACATAATAAATATCTTAGGCCAGCTTCTTGGTTTTTTTTAATTTTCTCTCCTCCCTCCCCGGTTTGAGTTCTCTCTACAGTCATTCATAAATGGAAGAAAGGAGGGAAAATACGTTGTCCTGATAATCTTTATCACTTATAACTAAATGGCCTCTGCTAAAAAATAATAGTAATGATTAAGTCATTTGTCTTATAAGTATTGTGGAATTTTCATGGTATACAATTTAGCTAATAACTAGTTGAGGCCAATCTTTAACAAGTCACATATTTCCATTGTCCCTTCACCCCCTGCTTATGCTTTTACCACATCCTAACAAAAACACAACCAGAACTGGTGAAAAACATACGGTTCCAACTAATGAATCACATACTTTCCCGCAAGTACAGTAAGTACTACCAGCTGTGACAGTCCTGCTTTGGCAGTGGAACCACTGCAGTACAAGGCCGACACATCTGAAACCAGCTGTACTGAAAAACCGTAAGCAATATAAGCCCGTCTGCCTTCTCAGGGGCTTCTTTGTCTCTGTCTGTCTCTCTCTGCTCTGTCCCCAGCATTTGCCAGCCATCTTTGTTTTGACAGGACTCTGAGTTTTAAGAAATCTGAAGGAGAAAAAAATAATCCGCTGATTCAGGAAGCTGAGTCTCTAGAAAACGATAAGGAGCTCTTTGTCCAATCTGAGTATACATCAGGAAATTTAAAGGGAAAGTATACAAACTAGCATGTTCTCTATTTGTACTAGCCTCTGTATTACCCAGTTCTAGGCACACTCCAAAGTAGATTTTAATGAGAATAAGCAGGATTTGCTTCCAAATAGATTTGAATCTTAAAATAGTTGCATATATTTTACAGATGAACACATATGCACACATAAAAGCTGTATTTTACTAACAGAATCAGGGGCACTAGATTTTCTTGTATCGGTGGCTAAATAACCACAGGAACTGACCCCTGTAAAAAAAAACCTATTAGAGGATCAACTTATTAGTTTATGTATAGCTGTGTACTTCAGACAGCCCATAATAAAAGTGGCAGCCAATTAATTAGTAGAATGTCAAGAATTCCTTGTAAATCCCTGAGACATTATTTTTCCTTCCAAGTCCATGATTTTAATTAGTGTTATGCTACCCAATTCTCTGCTGAGGGCCCGGGTAGTCATAAGAAAAAATATTGTTTAATGCTTACCTGCTAGCAGATAATATTAGACGCTTGTGGTTAAGTTTCAAGAGGATGTGGGTCAAACAGCAGGTATCTGACAGTAGGAGGAAAGTTTGCTCTATTGGGAAAAAGGGAAGAAGACTGGTTTTGAGGTATTCAAAACCCACAGAGTGACCTTGTTACGGGACCACCGCTGACCTAGCTGTAACCTAACGGCTAATTAGCATAGTAGAATGCACACCCCTAAGGTGGGGGTTTTTTAGAAAACATTGGACATGCTAAGGGATATTATGGGATAATATGTAGTATGTAAGGTTACTGTGCAAGTGCTAAAATAATAAGCCAATAAAGAGATTTTGTTGCCTTTATTTCCTTGCTAGAAAATGTATAAAAGAGAAGTCAGATGTGTTGTTCGGGTCTCTTGTGCTTGAGCAGGAGACCTCTCTTGTTGCTGTGCACAGAAATAAAAGAGAACAAAGGACCTTCCCGCCTCGGTGTGGTTTATTGGGTGACAACTTGCGCTGAGTCACGGGCCTCTTGGCCAACACTGCCATCTCTACTTTGGGGTCCAAAAGCTGCAAGAGGACATAGAGTGGGTCACTCCCCAAGTAGCTCTGAATATGAGGCCAGCTTGAGTGGACCCAGTTTGGGAAGACAGCAATGTTTTTAGGAATGCTGAAGAACGCCACATTATTCCCATGATTCTTTATGGAACTGTAGAGTGGTTGCTGGAATATATATATTTTAATCATGTGCTGGCACATACAATCTGAAAATTAAGAACCCCTTTCCCCTACAATCTGAAAAGTGTTGGTGGATAAGACCTTTTCACCGGGACTGTTGAGGATGTGAAATCCTTGATTAGTAATATATAACTAATCAATTTCATCTTTAGAAAACAAGGAAAATGGTGTGTTTTTCTGCAAACACAAACTTGGCCTGAGTGATCCATTACATTGAATTTTTATAATTGCTTGAAATAACAAAATAAAAAAGCACACAGAATAGGTAAGTTGTGTTGTTGAATTGCTTTTATGATGGCTGCTGACTGCTTTTTTATCCTATTAGTTATCTAAAATGGATATAAATGTTTCAACTAGTCAAAAAAAAATCTTCCACAGTATAGCGAAATATTAGGAGAGCACCCAAAATGGCATGACACCTCTATTCCAGATCTTTCTGTAACCCCCCCATCAAATATTAGTTTCTAGGGCTCCCTCAATCATTCATTAATGCAATTTGATTGGATGAGTAGGTTCAAGATGACAGGGTGAAGAAAAAGCGATTTGGACATTCACAGACCCAAGAATGGTGATTGTTTGGGGAGTACCTGCTTAGGAAAAAAATTTGTTTATTTCAAATATGTGGTTCAAGCACAAGTCATATGTACACAGAGCAAAGGAATCAATACAAATCTAAAAGCATTCTTTCACTGTGTATAATGAAAGATTTAAAAAAAGTAGTGAAGTATACAAGGGTGATGAGAACTTCTGAATGTGCATCATATCATTTTTTGCTAGTGTCAGGAGTGAATCTTGGGGAAAAAATGAAAAGGAAAAAATCAGAACATAAGTGAAAGAACAACTGAAGGAAGATTAACTTCTCAACAAAATGAATGGAAAGACAATGTAAGGAAAAAAGATGTGGGAGCTGCTTGGAACAGAGTTAAATAATCATGTTACAGAGTGCCACAGAAGAATGCGAAGTTACACCAATGGGAACTTTGAAAAGGATGCTTGGTAGAATAACGAACTGAAATGGACGAGGGAAAAATGCATATAAGAGAGTGATTGCTGCAAAAATGGAAATAAGAGATATATGTAATTATATATGGATAAAAAGTTAAAAAGATATTATCAAAGGGAATGGTCAAAATTAAAAGAGGCAGAGAAAATTCATAGTAGTTACGATGAAATGGATGTAGAGGGTTAAACCGTATAGACTATTGTAATGCGCTTTACATGGGGCTACCCTTGAAGAGTATCCGGAAGCTACAGAATGGTTCAGAATGTGGCCGCGCGAGCAGTCTTGGGTGCTCCAAGGATGGCACACGTAACACCTTTGCTGCGGGAGCTGCATTGGGTGCCAGTTTGCTTCCGGATCCAATTCAAGGTGTTGGTTATCACCTTTAAAGCCCTAGATGGCATAGGTCCAGGTTACCTGAGGGACCGTCTCACCCCCATTACATCGACCCGGTCAATGTAAGAGATTGTCGATTGGCAGGGCCCAGGAAGAGAGCCTTCTCTGCCATGGCCCCTGCCCTATGGAACGTTCTTCCCCCAGAGGTGAGGCAGGTCCCCGCTCTCCTTGGCCTTCTGGAAAGGGGTAAAGACCTGGCTCTGCCAACTCGCTTGGGGTGGGAGGGGGGGTAGTCAATCTTGGGGGGTGGTTAGCGCCCTAAACAGGCCCCTGTGAATTTATGAATTTAAATTAAGAACTTTTAATACCTCCATCTTGGATTTTATATTATTTTATATTTTATATTTAAGAAGTACTGTTTTTATTGTATTTTAATTTGTATTTATTTTTAGTTTTATTGTAAACTGCCCAGAGTCGCTCTTCTAATGAGATTGGCAGTGACGAAATTTGAAATATAAATAAATAAATAAACAAGCCTACAAAAGAATGGAATTAAAAATAAACATGACAAAATGTTTGGGGATAAAACTGAAATGAGGAAATGATGGAAGGAGGGTTTTTTTTAGAGTTTTGTGTTAGAATGATAGTGGTATGTTGAAGAGTGGGTTTGAAACAAATGCTATAAATGTTAGAATCCAAGGGAAAATGAAAATGAAATAATAAATGTTGTATGTTGAAAAAATACAACAGCAGTTGTAGATGGTGTAACTGGACAAATGTTAAAATATGGAGTGGCTCTGTGATTTAACATGTGTGGAGAACTGTGCGTGATGACTGGAAGAATGCTGTTCTCCTTCTCCTATACAAAGGGAAAGGTGGAAAAAGTAAAGGCAAAGATTACAGAAATATTTTTTTGGGAAGGGTTTTGGTAGGATTCCAACTGAAAAGGTACAAGAGATGACAATGAGTAAAACTTAAAAAGTGCAGTGTGGCCTTATGCCAGGCAAGAAGTGTGCAGAACAGATTTTTGCTCTTCAGCTGTACATTTGTTAATTTAGAGAAACCATATTAGAAGTGAAGAGGCCTGCATTGTGGAAAGTTTGGCACAAAGAGAGAGTTGAAGGTTGGTTGCAGAATGCAATAAGAGCAGTTTACTATAGCAGTAAAGGCAGTTTGAGAATAAATGGAATGCTTTGTGAATGGTTCAACACTGAGCAAAGAATAAGATAAGAATGTTTGATATTCCTTTGGTTGTTTCATGTATTTCGGAAGACCATGAGTTCTAGAACTCGCCTTAGGCACAGAGCCAGTTGGGTGACTCTGGGCCAGTCACTCTCTCTGAGCCCTAGGAAGCAGGCAATGGCAATCCACTTCTGAAATCTTGCCAAGAAAACGGCAGGGACTAGTCCAGGCAGTCACCAGGAGTCAACACTGACTCGAAGGAACAACAACAAAAAAAGTAACAGTTGTGGTGACATTAGAGGTGTCTTGGTTGGAGGTGCAAATATCCATTTATTTTTGTAAGCAGATGATATCATTTTGTTGGTTAAATATCTGAATAATTTGCAGCAGGTGTTAAATTGCATGATGAAACAAGGAATACAAATTTGAAAATAAATCCATCAAAGACTGAGGCAGTTGTGTTGGTAAGGAAAATGGAGTGAACAGATGAAATTGTGTACCTTTGTAGAATGTTTAGTAAATGTTTACTGACAATATGGATGGAGAAATTTTAAAAAATGCAAATGTTGGTAGAAAAACACTGAATGGCCTGTTGCAAGGAATGAATGTTTATCAAAAGAAGTGAAAATAGCTCTGTACCAGCATGCTTTTACCCCCTTTGTTATATGGAAATGAGAGCTGGGTATGCCAGGAGAAATATAAAATAAAGTTGAATACAATGAGAATGGGGTGCTTAAGAAGTGTTTGTATGTGACAAAAGAAGAAAAAAAATGGGTCAAGAATGCATGAGCACTGAATGACTGTGGCTGGTATACAAAAGTGAGCAACCAGTATAAAAGTATGCTGAGGTGGCTTGATCATATAGAGAGGATGAATAAGGTTTGAATTGCAGAACAAATATATGAAGGAAGAGTGAATGAATCAAGAAGAGGGGTTCTTAAAACTGAGAAAGTGATGATTAGATGGAATTGTTGTGATCCTCCAAAACAAAGAGGTGAGAAGTTTAAACAACAAAAGACAATGTGCAAACCAGTGTATGAATATGATGAAAGTAAGGATGGGTTGGAAGGCTAGAAAGTTATAGAGAGGTACTGTATAATGCAGAGCTTTACAAACTGTGTGTCGGGACACGTTAGCGTGTCAACTGCAGTGTCTGGGTGTGTTGCGGCTGCTGCTGCCTCCGAGCCCTGCCAGGATTCCACGCAGGTCCTAGTGCCTGCCCTGTGCCTTGCTGCCTCCAAACCTGCTGTGATTCCGCGCAGGTCCAAGTGCCTGCCTGTGCCCTGCTGTAAGAGTGTGTCGCGAAATGATGCATGTCTAAAAAGTGTGTCACCAACATGAAAAGTTTGGAAAGCTCTGGTATAATGAATAGTGCTAGTGTAAACTAGTTTTCGCTACATTTTCCTTCTTATCTCATATTTTTAATTTCTTTGGCATACTATTTCATCCTCCTTTTCTGTCCTCTGCATAATGAAGCTTACCCGGAAAAGGAATATTATGATTGGGGGTGGAATACCATATCTTTTTTTTTTAGATTTTTTATCCCGCCTTTATTATTTTTATAAATAACTCAAGGCAGCGAATATACCTAATACTCCTTCCTCCTCCTATTTTCCCCACAACAACAACCCTGTAAGGTGAGTTGGGCTGGGAGAGAGTGACTGACCCAAAGTCACCCAGCCAGCTTTCATGCCTAAAGCGGGACTAGAACTCTCAGTCTCCTGGTTTCTAGCCTGGAGCCTTAACCACTAGACCAAACTGGCTCTCTTTTTAATAGAATACAGTTTCTACTTCTAAATACACAATGATGCAAACATTTTAAAGGGCAAAAAGGGTACAAGAACCAAAGCGCTGCTTCCTTAATTCCTGAGAAATAAATAAATACACTTAAAAGAAAGTCCAATGAATTACAATCTAGGAAATAGCTAAGAATGGGCGCACCTTTTTAAAAATTATACCTAAGTGATTGAATGCATTTTGGAAAATGTTTATGTTCAATGAATATGTTAAAAGTTTTCAGTAATTGCACATGTATCACAGAAACTCCTTCTGAGTAATATATACCAATACACATCTTATGCATGCTGAAAATACAAAGAAGAATTCCAATTCTTTCAAAGAATTGGAAATAATTATATCATTCTGCTGAGTATGAGAGTATGGCATGTATGTGCAAATAATACATAAATGTATAGAAGTACCTACAGCATAAGGTGAAGTAGAAAATCCATTTAATACTCTCACAGCAGAAACATAAATTCATTTGTACCATTCGAAATGTATATATGAAAGCATATCTCAACATAGTATTTGCTATATATTTTGCAAGGCAACTATTTCCAGAACAATGTGTTAGAAGAATTCTACTATAACTCTTCCCTGATGCTGCCAAATTTTCCACCAGTAATGCTCTTGTGTCTTTATCAGCCTCATAGCAAACCATAATTCAGAAGCTGAAGCTTTTTCAAGCTGCAAATATAGCAATGACAACAGCTTCACCAAAGAAATTTATGCTTCTTTGTTAATTGCACAAGAAAATTGTCAGAACAATGTTGGCAAACAGTTTCACTTTTCGCCAGCAGCATAGCCAGCGAGAAAGACAAATGACTTCATTATGGGCTGCAGTATTCCTGAATAGGGAAGGATTAAACTATACCCCAGGCACTTTAGTAGTTTGTAGCCGGGTTTATAATCTACCATTCCACCATGCCTGTCGCTGGAGGATAAATTCCATTGTGGATTCTGTACCTGATATTTTGTGGAGGAGAAAGCAAGTGGAGTGGGTTAAAGCAGGTAACTATGGGATTCTTTAATGCTTTAAGTGACACAACCAGACTTATAATATGAACTGTCTTCTTCACAATTTCCAGGGGGAAAGAACTTTTCTGATTCCTATTTTGGGGATCACAACACATGTATTGCCAGTGCCACGTGTATCTTGAAAAAAAGTAATTGAAAGCAAGAAAGCCAGTAAAAACGTTAGTGTCAGTCTTACACTTTGCCCAGACCATTAAGCATTTATGTTTACACTCAACAAGCTTGATTCTTAGCTACTCACTTCCCTTAGTTTCAGACTGGGGAGAAAGCCAGTTTCAACTTCCGAATGGTTCTCTTCTCAATGTAAATGGTAGGTGTGAGAAGTAAATGATTTGGAGAAATTTGGAAATGGGCAACTACTTCCACCAAGTCCCTTTTCTGCAGACACCCTGAGCAAGGGTGTCCATCAGACAGGGTAAAAAAAGCCAAGATGACAGTTGTCATCAAAATCAACGGCCTGCTTCTTTTGTAAGGTGTCAACATTGAACAAAAGGGGCAGGGCTGTAATTGTGTGGTCGTGATTGCCAACTTGACTTTCTCCTTTCCTTGGACCCCCTGCTCCAGAGCCCCTTATTATTCTGTATAATTTTCTGGAGATTTTCAGTAGAAAACAAATAAAACAGGTATACTATGTCTGTTAAAAATTCAGATGTCTGCACCTCGCTGTTTTTAAGCCTAGTCATTTGTGGTCCCTTTCAAAGCAGCTCTGTAGCAACGGATGATAAGTCTGGTATCCATCACCGAGGAAAAGGGAACATGGATCACTACTAGAGCCTGGCCATCTGAGCACACACAGAAGCCTAATTCCCTAGCAGGACCAGTGGAACTCTATTTTCAGTTTATTTTGTCCTCAAAGAACCATGTTTTTCTTCCCTTGCCAAAATGTAAGGGATTGGCATGGGAGAGTGAAAAGGTTCTGACACTATTTACTAAATCTTTTGAGATTTTCTCTCTGTTAGCAAGGAAGAGGGTGTTTTTAAAAGAAATTGTGAATGTCAGTGTTGCCTTTGATTGAACCTTTTGTTTAGACTTAAGTTCTCCTTACCATCTTTTTCAGACAGTAAGAAGTAGCGTAACAAGCAATTCACCACAGTTCGATTGTAGGAGCCGGAATAAAAAAAGAGTTACCCAGTTCATACATAACATAATTTAGCAATATGAGAAAAACCTCAATGAACATAAAGTTCACATGTTGCTCTTTCTCTTCTTCTGACATGGCTACAAGGGGATCAGAAAGTTGGAATTCTATTTCAGATAATCCACATTGCATGTTATTCCTACACTCTAATTTTTAGTCACTCTTGTGATTTTTTTCTAGCAAATCAATTCCTTAAACTATAATATATACACTTCAACATAGTTTGTAGAGCTCAGAAAACATAGCAGGTTGCCATTAATTTAAAATTAAATGAAACCTTTTAAATTCCTATTTGTGGTGATACTGAAGAAGAGCCGGGAGATAATCACATGAGAGTGAAACTCATTGAAGTGTTGAGAAACAGGGCGAAGAGGTTTGTTTTGGCTCCAGCTGGAAATACCAATCTATGGTTTAGCATAACACCTAAGTTGCCCCAAAAATGTAGCAACTGAGGCATGACTCTTACTCCTCAGATCAAAAGTCAGACAACTGGAGAGTAAATGGTTCAAAATCCAGCAAATATGGACCTGGTCTAGCTATAATTACTTCCAAGTCTAGTCTGGACTTCTGGTCCAGGCAATAGTCCCAGTCTAGCATAAATTATGGGATACTCTAGTCCAGAGCTTTCCAAACTTTTCATGTTGGTGACACACTTTTTAGACGTGCATCATTTCGCGACACTCTCTTACAGCAGGGCACAAGGCAGGCACTAGGACCTGCGCGGAATCCTGGCAGGGCAGGTTTGGAGGCAGCCAGGCACAAGGCAGGCACTGGGACCTGTGTGGAATCCTGGCAGGGCAGGTTTGGAGGCAGCAAAGCACAAGGCAGGCACTAGGACCTGCGCGGAATCCTGGCAGGGCTCGGGGGCAGCAGCAGCCGCAACACACCCAGAGACTGCAGCCGACACACTAACATGTCCTGACACAGAGTTTGGAAAGCTCTGCTCTAGTCTCTCTCCCAATGCTTCCCAGTGTTGTATACAGATCCCTATTCCTATCTCAATAGTTTGGATCCTGTATTATAACTGACTACTTTCTTTCTGGATTGATTCACCTACAGTATATATCCCTTAGTGACTTTCTTGCCTTCGTGCCTGCTTCTCCCCAGATTTCCAAATTCCTATGTTCTCAGCTTGGATCCTGTAGCTGTGTCTCTGGATTTACAGTTCCATCTGACCCCTAAGTTACAATCCCCTTCGCACTAACTTGATAATAATACCCAATGACTTCATTGGAGTAAGTAAATACAGTATGCACAGGACTGAATAATTCTTTTCTGAATTCCATTTAGATGTTCCATAGGCTATATCACTCAGAAGACGTCTACTTCTTGGGAGGAGAGCAATGGCAAATCTTGATAAAATAGTTAAGAGCAGAGACATCACACTGACAACAAAGGTCCGCATAGTTAAAGCAATGGTATTCCCTGTAGTTTGGGGCGTGGTGGCTCAGCGGGTAAGACGCCAGGCTTGTTGATCGGAAGATTGCAAGTTCGGAGGTTCGAATCCCTAGCCCTGCGTGCAGAGTGAGCTCCTGCACTAGCTCCAGCTCTTGCCAACCTAGCAATTCGAAAGCATGCAAATGCAAGTAGATTAATAGGTACCACTTCGGTGGGTAGGTAACAGCGTTCCGCGCGTGTCATGCGGCCACATGACCGTGGAAGCGTCTTCGGACAACGCTGGCTCTTTGGCTAACAAACGGAGATGAGCACCGGCCCCTAGAGTCGGACACGAC